>VMDR010010146.1:0-31547 GCA_007922815.1 Macrotus californicus | reverse complement strand
CCTTAGGTATTCATCAGGGCAAAGCAATCCATGTCACTATGTTGTGGCACTGTATGTGGGGGAGGGATCCAAAAGAGAGCAATCCTGCTTGTTTGGCTCTTGGCTAGCTTTCAGTCACTTCCCCACTACCCACAATCAAATGGGCTCTTCTGGTGCTGATTCCCTGGTGGGTGCTTTTGTGTACATTCTAGGACACTGTGGACCTCTCCAACAAACTCTCCTGTGAGACTGGAAGTTTCTCCCACTGCTGCAATTGCCACAGGTTTTTACCACCAGAGGTTTTTTGGCTTTATTTCCCTGTGCTGGATCCCTGGGTTGTGTGGTCTGTCTCACTCCCAAGTTGTTCTTCCCAGTTTTTCTGCCCTCAAATGTGGTCCCACCCAGTCTGCCAGCTGCCACCTTGCCATGTGTCCTCTCTATCCTGGCTGCCCGTCTCTGCCTCTCCTACCAGTCTGGATGAATGTTTCTTCTTTAACTCCTTAGTTGTCAGACTTCCAAACAGTTCGATTTTCTGGCAGTTCTGGTTGTTGTTTGTTTTTAAATTTGTCGTTGTCCTTCTTTTGGTTGTGCAAAGAGGCAAAGTGTGTCTACCTACACCTTCCTCTTGGTCAGAAATCTGGATGGTCAATGTCTTCAGAGTGTAATAATCTCTGAGTATGTAGCAGCAAGGAGAGACATGACATAAAGTTACTTGGTTCGTATGCTCAATTGCTTTAATCTGTTTTCCCTTGTGTTAAGCAGTATTTTCCATTCTTATCAAGCCTAACTCAAAGGATACTTTGCAGTCCCCCACATTGTATTGTTTACCCCTCCCCACCTCAAATAACTGTTAATTCAGAGAAAATTACTTGGGCAAACAATTCTTGTCTTAAATAAGGTGAAATCATATTTCCTCATTGCGGTAATTTGAGTTAGAAATGTGTTAAATCTCAATTTACTCTGCAAAAAGTATTTAAGTTTCACTGATGCAAATCAACTATCAGAACAGCTTGTTTTTTACCTACTTACTAGATTAAGAATAAAATATCATATATTGACATCATTCACTAAACAAACTTTGGTATGTTTGCTCTGAATGAAAGAGACCCCTGACTTTGCAATGGATTTTACTCAGATAACCAGAAAAAGTAATGGAAACTTCTGGGAAAAAAATTGTAGTCTCCAGTGAATAAATACAATCTCAGAAAAATGAATTTCTATGGTTTCCCTTAAAGAAGATCTTCTGAGGAAAGACTTTCCTATTAGAAAAATCTGTGAAACTTAAGATTAATATGATGTGTTCACCAATGTTTGAACAATTAAAAGAAAAATAGAAAACTATTATTGGGATAAGGTCCAAACTTAAACATTTTGTTTTTGAAAAAGGTATTTTCTCACCAGAAAAAATTTCTATTGAGGTAATAAAAAAATAAACTTCACCACGGAAGTTTTCAGTATACCTTTCAGAGCATAACAGTTTGGATGAATTAAGTATTCTCTTCACCTCACTATATTGCAAGTGTTCCATTGTTCTGTTTTTATTCCAGAGAAAGTGTTTGCCATGCCTCTGCTGCGGAAAACATATCTCCATGGTGTATGTGAAAGTCGAAGCAACATCTCTTTCTTTCTTGGAGCGTGATTAAGCTAGTAACAGTTAACAGGAATTACCGAATGTAATTTAAACACTCTGTTTTGGTTTGTTTTAAGAGTATATTCTTGCCTTGCAGAGAAAGCACATCAGGAAAACATAGGATCTGGGAAGCTTTCCCTGTTTTCTGTACCTTGTCCTCTCTCATTTGAAGCAAGCAGGAGGAGAGTGTGAAAAGACAGAGCCCACAGAGGCTGATGTTTAAAAATAGCTCTGACATGGTGTTTTGTTGTTTTCTTTTTAACAGAGCACTTATTTTACCTGGAAGACCTCTGACTGCACTATAAAAATTTCAGTTCCAGAAAAATCTCTGAGCCTCAGCCATATATTTTTCTGAACTTCAGAGCCACTTTTCTAACCTCCCCCCTTTTTTTTTCCTTTGGCATTTACCTACCCTCATCATTTCCAAAAAAAAATTGAGTCAACAGAAAGAAGTACTATTTCTGAATGTAATTGGGGTGGGGGATCAACAACTCTAGTGGTTGAGTAGCCAAGGAATACTTTTAGAAAAAAACTTTATTCTAAGTATTTCTAGTTGCATAGAGGAAAGGGGAAAAAAAAGGCAACTATGACAGAAGTGAGTTTCAGAAAAGGAAAAACTGTTTTTCTCTGACAGTGAAGTACCCAACTCAGAAAGAAAATCCTGTGGGAGGAAAGTTTTATTCTTTAAACCATTTGCTTCTGCAGCTCTGAACTTGTAGCAGTATTGAGCAGAAACAACCTAAGAGTTTTAAAAACCTAGTTAAATACACTGAAAATTAAATATTAAGTAATGGGATTTTTTTCCCCTTGGTATAATCCTTAACCACTAAAGTAAAAAACAAAAATAAAAAAAACACCTTTTTTTTCTTAACTTTCTTTTCTTTATTTTTTCCAAACATGTAGTTTAAAAATTTATAAATTTATAAAAATTTAATCCAACATTTATAAAAGTGTTTTGGATATTTTGTGTGTAAAGATCTAATCCTTCATATAAGTAGAAATAATTTATTAACTTATTCTTTTATAAACTGGATTTGGAGGAAAAAAAAAAAACACACTCAGGGTAGCCCAGAAGTATTAAGGGAAAGAAATTTTCACTTATCGAAGGTAGTAGGAGGCATTTTCTGGAGTTCTACCTTTTTATATGTGGCTCTAAACCAAGAGAGATGAAAGGTCTAGCTAATTACTAAAATTTCTTCCAGTGCTCTGGCTTTATGGTTAATGGCATTTAATTCATTCATTATTAATTAGCACAGATGAAGTAGTCTGTTATTGTCCTGGGTACTGTATGAGTGCTTGCTTAAACTGTAGCTACACCATTTCCTTAATAGGTAACCATGGGAAAGTCCATTGACTTCTTCAAGCCCTGATGTCATCTATAAAATGGAGTGGATATATTAAGAACAATGTCTACCTTAAAGGGTTGCTATAATGATGATGTAATGATGTAATGAAATAATACACATTCTCGGGCATGTAAAGTGTTTGCTCCATTACTTACTAGTGAGAGAAGATCTACTAGTTGGGTGTTTAAAGAGTATGAAGAATTTTTTAATATTGATACTCAAAGTAAGTGAGGTTTTGGTGACTATGAAAATGATATAGTGGGTTAATGAGTAAAGCAGAGTAATAGGGAAGAGGAGAAAGATGAAAGAGGCAAACTGGTCAATCTCATGTGAATCCCTAAAGCTGTCCTCCATAAGTTGACCAGTTTATCTCAAGGCACAAACACGGGAATCAGGGTCGTTTGATACTGTTTGATACTGACTACAGAAGAAAGTAAGAGTCTTTAAATGTTCTTTGTAATTTGGAAATTATCAACAGCCTTTCTAGTTCTTGCAAATCTCCTCTGCAGCTACAGCTTTCTCTAAAGTTACAGAAAGTATATAGTGCTTTTGTTTATGTAAAAGGACTCAATTCACTAAGCAGAAATACCTGCATGTACACTTGTGTATATATACTTGTGAATCTTTACATGTCCTCAGAATACGATGCCCAAGTGGTAATAACAGCTGAATACACAGAGCTGAGAGCCCCGGTTCAGTCACGAGGGTGTAGCTCAAGGTTAAAGCAATATATGACCCTTCTAGACATTTAGTCATTCATAGTCAAAGAAAATGCCTATGCATAACAAAGAATAGAATAATAGTTGGAAGGATTTTGTTTAAATAGAAGCTGATTTATATTAATTTAAACTGGCAATTAGTAGTATCCAGGAAAATGACTATGCCAAAAGATCTACCTGTAATTCTTAATCTGAGCACAAAGATCATTTTCAAAATGTCGTACTGCACCTCCTTAAAATGGGCCACATCTCTTAGTAATTGGATAGCATATGCGATCTTTGAAGAACCTCTTCAAAAGTATGTAACAGCACATTTCAACTAGCCCTTGTAATCTGCCACTGGTTAGTTTCTAAAATGAGTGCATCCAAGTGAGAGTGAGTCTGCAACAGGAAGAAAGCTAATTAAACACTTTTCAAGTCACATTATTGAAAACGAAGCCATCTGGTTCATTGTCACGGTGGGCATTACAGAGTACTCAGCATCTCTGAAAATGTAGTAAGGGAGACATAGGAAAAAAAAATGCCAGACTTAACATCCAAACACCTTTCTGTCCATGTGACACGTAAGGAGGAAGTTTATTACCTTAATTGAACATCATTTAAAAAAAAAGTAATCCACGGTTTTGAATAAATCCATCGTTTGTACATAATCAAGGTCAACTTTGTAACAGATGGGAAGCTCTTTTTTATGAAGAATACTGTTCTTTGAAAGAGGCTTGATCTAGAGCACGCAATACACAAAATGCTCCTTCTGCGTGTGGATCTTGCAGTTAAAATGTTCAGCTGAGATATCTTATCAACTCAAATTTTCAAATCTGCTTATATCTTAATCAAGCTCCTTAGTTTCTGAGCTAATTAAGTATAAAAAGAGTTTATTAAAAGATACTAAATAGAACATAGAGTTATGAAGGAGACAGGAGAATATCTTTGAGGCTAAGCTACCAAGAGTCTGCCTAAGTTTTGCAGTACCAGCCCAGTGAGGACACTCCCACTGCCCGTGCTCTACTGGTCCCTACTTCCACAGCTGCGCTCTACAGCAGGGGTGTCAGACTCATTTTCACCTAAGGCCACATCTGCCCCACGGTTGCCTTCAAAGGGCCGAATGTTGTTTTAGGGCTATAAATGTAACTACTCCTTAACAGTTAAGTGAGAGCTCAGTGCTGCCACCGGGTAGAAACAAGGTGCCAGGCAGATCTGGCCCGTGGGCCTTGTGTTTGCCACCTGTGCTCTACAGGTTCCTAAGCTGCTGCAGTTACCAGCATCCCACAATGTAACTTTGCACTCCTAGCACCCAAAAGCTGTGGCTACAGCTGAAAAAGGATTCCTCAGAAGTCCTTTTCATCTGATTGTTCCTATCAAATGGAAATCTCAGGAAGGAACTCTGATTGGCCAAGCTCACGTTATACACCAGCACCGGAAATGGTAGGTATACACATTGGAGCCTACACTGGGGAGCTGAGTCATCTAAGTCTGGAAATTTCTCAGAGACAGTCTAAAACATGCTGCAGACAGAAAAATATGAACCTATAGTTAGAAGAATCGCACGATTTATCATGCAAATTGGAACACTTCTGAGAGTAAAAGAGATGTTATTGAATGCCATATTTTGCTGTGTATAATGTGCTCTCACATTTCTGTTGGCATTAAACACAGGATTATTATATCCATTATTATACCCATGATATGTAATAATTATATCCATGTATAGTGTATATTCTTATTTTCCCCTCAAAATTGTGGACAAAAAAGTGTATCATACACAGCAAAATGTGGGTAATTGCTCCAGGAAAAGAGTTATAAAACGAGATATAAGCTGCATCACTCTAAATAGATGTTATCATCTGGTTATGGTGACAAAGTTTTGAGACCAAAGCTATGTTTTCCTGCCATGAGATTTTAGTATCTGTCATCTGGGCTGAGCTGCTCCCAGGTAAGAGGCAATAGCTCCGTAGGCTGCCATGAGAAGCCAGTAGAACTCCTGGCTACCACCAGGCACAGTGCCAAAAGGACTCACACAACGATCCAGGCTGTCACTGGGGTGGTAGGCCTGGCTCTGTCATATCTGCTGAACTTATTTGCCAAGTTGTCCAAATAATGCAACGTGCATTAATTAAAAACCCTTCCACAGAGGCCAGATAAAGCTATTTTTCTGTCCAAATTAAATTATAGGGCTAATCCAACAAGTAGCTCATCTAGAAGTGGAAGTATTTGTATTTCTATATCAATTGATTATCTCCTATTTGGATAAGTAAGTTGGCTATAAATGGAACAGATTTGGGAGTAACATGACTAGTGGTCAACAGATGATGCTTCTTGCAACCATGAACACCACCGCAATGTCAACGCAAACCGGTGTGAGAGGCAGATTTCTGCGAAGTTAGAAAGGTCTTCAGGTAACTTGGATGTCTGAAACACTTAATATCGAATCTCTTTTTAAAATTTTATTTTATGAACTTTATGTAAATTTGTCTTATTTTCTAACTTATTCTGCTTCAAAAATTACTGTGTAGATGTCCATGAAGTCCCTAATTTTGCTGTCCAATTTTATTATTTTGTTTTCATTTTAAGAAACATCTACTGGGTGCCTACTCTGTCAAATAGTTTAGTTTCAGGGGATAAAGTAATGAATATCACACAGTTCTTGACCTTGACACATTTATAGTCTACTGGGGAGATGGACACACTGAGTGTGCATCATAACAACACAAGTAATTTGACTTTAAGCTGATTATTCAACCTCATTCATAAAATTAAACTTTTGGGGAGAAAGCACATATATTTTAAACTATATGAACAGAAGATGGAAAACACTTCTACATTATATCTTTATTCCTAATGTATAAGTCTTTGTTATGTTTTTTAAATGAAATTACTTTAAAAAACCCTGCATTTCTAAACCACAGATGTGGCCATTTCTGTGAAAGATTTATGGTCTTTTGTGACCTGTTAAAGTCACTGCCCGTGACTATTCACAGACCCAGACACCCACTGCCTTAGTCAGCAAGGGCTGAGACTAGTCTTCCCCAGGGCCAATTACTCTCTCTGCCCAGCTGAAATGCTGTGGAAACAAACTGAATCACTAAGAATTTTTCTGCTAATTCTAAAAAAGTTTGAGTGCAAGAAGAAAAAGACATAGTGAATGGTGAGCCTTGAAGCTTTAACTGATAAAAAGTAATTTTCTTTAAGAATCTTGAAATTTAACATGCTTGTAGTTTCTCTAAACTGCGGACTAGCCGAAGCTTCCCTAAGGCGTCCATTCCAGTAAAGAAGAACTTAGTTCACTGACAGACAAGAGAACTAAGATTCACAAGCTTTCAATGATTTGTCCAACATCACAAAATTAAGTCAAATAGCTGGACAACGTAGTCGAGACAACCAATCCTTACACAATTAAGGGCAGTTTTACAAAACTATACAAAAATTTTAGCATACTTTAAAAATTTAAATAATCACAATAAATGAAAAATGGCCCCTAATTTGCCTTTATGGAATAGAAGTCTTCATCCTGGTGTGTTTATTGTTCAGTTAGATGGTCTCAAAAGGGTGCATTTATTCTCACTCCCTCATAATTAGACTTCCAAATAGGACCCTCTGTAAAAAATAGTCATTTTCCCCCAAATATTTAAATCTTATGTAAGGTCACACAAAGAGATAAACACAGTCTAGTTATTTCATCTACTCATCCATTCAATAAATAAACATTCACCTAGAATGGGCGCACAATGCAGGCACTATTCCTGATAGAGGGAACATAAGACTATGCCAGTGATTTATAAATATAGTTACGTAAAGATGAATAGGTAGAAAATAATGTCTAAGGGAATCATGAAATTAAACTCTGATCCTCTCCCCTAGTACTGTAAAGATATTTAGAAGGGCATGGGAATATGCTTTCCCCATATTTTAGTCATTGATTCGCTTATGCATTTAACACAAATTTGCTGAACATCTGAGCTGTGCCATGCATTGGCTAAATCAAGAATACAAAGAAGTTATAGGGCTGAAGAAATAAATGGAAGGTTTATTCCTTACTCTTTATTTTAAAGAACAAACCCTGATCTTTCTGCCTCATAGACTCTAATGAGCTAAATACAAAACTAACTTTAAGATAACCATTCAAGGTTACTTTTATAAGAATAAGAAGCAACAAAACAAGACTCCTACTTGAGGGGCAGGAGATGGAATGGTAGTGTCAGTCACTGGGGTGAGATTGAGGAAAGAACTAAATGCCATACCATTGGGGTTTTTTGTGTGTGTTTTGTTTTTTGCTTTGTTTGTGAAGGGAGTGATGGAAAGTACCTTGGAATCACCTAGTAATCTTCATCATGAAAAGTCGCCGTGATGTAGGCATGGGAATAAGTTCAGCAATGTACTACCAAATGTATAAAAAAGCCCTGGGTGGCATATTTGGGGTTCAAAAGCCCAAATAGTTGCTCACCTCTGTTGTTGCATGTCAAAACAAGCATGGTTATGAAAGCCCAGCTCTTAAAGTTTTCAAAAAAAGTGGACATATAATATTTACTCACGTTTTACAACAAAGGAAAATAAAATTCTCCCAAGTGGACATATAACTCGTCAAGGCTGCAGGATTCTTGTCAGTTTCCTGGCTGGTTGACACGGCCCTCTCCTCTCAGTTCAGCTCCATGCTCCAGTCCATCTTGGCCACACCAAGCGAGCACAGAGTGCAGGACAGCACCATCCTCTGCTGGGTAGTGTCAGTGAACCCCCTCCTGCGGACTCTCTCACAAAATTGAGATGCCAGACTGTGTTCATGGAGCAAGAGGGCTCATAAAAGTTTATTTTGGCACCAGCATTTAAGAGTCTTAACATCCTCTTGGCAGCATTGTTTCGTATGTGTAGAGAGCCTCAAGGAGTATGTGGACTGATGAAAATTCCTGATGAAATGTTTATATAAGCAGCAGGGTTGGTGAGAAGGCAAGTGCTCCAATCTGAATGACCACCCTGCCTGTGAGACTTTCTACACCAAGTTCCTCTCAAGGGACCAGGGCATAAAAGCTGATCATAAAATGCATAGCTAACTGAAGAAATATGCCTTTTAATAGGCCCAGTAGATTCAGTAAAACATATGGGGTTGGCTCATAGTCTTCCATGCCCATTATGTCTCACATTCATTTCCTCCCAAGCTCTCATCTCTGTGTGTCCCAGTTCTTCGCCACTCAGCTCAAATTCCACCTTGAAGAGCCCTCCCCACAAACCTCCCCTCACCATGGGCTCCTGGGGGAGTGTATGTGACCTGCTCTGTGGCACCAGGAACTAATCTTTTCATTATGGTTTTCTTAGAACAGTAGCCTTCATGCTCCTTAAAAGTAGAAATTGTGGCCTAGAAAACTGAATTCTCCACAAGAACTCTTTTTTTTTTTAATTTTTAAAATATTTTATTTACTTATTTTTAGACAGAGGGGAAGGGAGAGAAAGAGGGAGAGAAACATCAATGCATGGTCGCCTCTCGCATGACCCCCAGTGGGGACCTGGCCTGCCACACAGACATGGGCCCTGACCAGGAATCAAACCAGTGACTCTGGTTCACAGGCTGGCACTCAGTCCACTGAGCCACACCAGCCAGGGCTCCAAGGACTCGTATAACAGAGGTGCTTAATATATCATCATTGATTAAATAAAAACAAACGCTTTCTAAGTGAATTGTCAGCAATAAGACCATGCTGGTGGCTTGGACATATGAAAACAGGAAGAGTGGCACCTGTGATGAAGTGAAATGGGAAAAATGTAGAAGAAAAAAGAAAGAATGATTCATTAAAAACTATGTTCATTATTACCATCCAGAGACTTTGAGAGAAAAATTAATATTTGAAGGTAACAAGGATGGAATTGCTCACTTTCAGTGAGATCTGAAGAGGCAAGGGTGGACAAAGAAATCATTAGACAAGCGATGGCTCCAGAGTGACTGCATTTCAAAAGTGCCCAGTGCGGACAGCGCCCACCAGCACAGAGGACTCCTGTTGTTCTCAGGGATGAGGGGCGCACAGTGAGACGGTTCTCTGAGGAGCTCTGAAGCCACACCGTGGTGTGTTAACAAGAGGTCAAATGGCCTTTCTGCTGCACCGTGGACAATGAAGAACACTTTACTGTCTACTCATCAGACATTCCATACGTGCACATCTCCTCTAGTATGGGGAACAAGGAGCAAACACAGCCGTTTTTTCAAGTGGGTTACCGTAGGTGTTTTTCTAGATCCTGACATGCTCTGTATCTCTGCAATGAATTTTCTCTGAAATTCAACCCTGCTTGCCTTTTTCCCAGCACTCTTTGGAACTCATTTGTCTCACAAATGCTGTAGGTAAAGAGGAGACACTGCCGAGAAAAGTTAACTGTGGTAACTTAAGGTGTATATTTAACACAATAAGTCAATGTGAAAATTAACTATTTTATCTGATATTTTCTGTGATCAAAAATTTTGCAGGTTAAGTAGATGCCTTCCTTCATCAACTGGTCATGACATATTTACTGGCACTGTTTTGTCCCTGCTTTACCATTTCACTCTGAAGTTCTATTGCTAATCTGTCTACTCCCCCATCTCACTGCCGCCACCTCTCATTTAGTCACTGCAGTGGCTTTGAGCTGGCCGGGGTCTCCTCTTGGGCCCGTTGCATCAATTCTCTGCCCAGCACCCAGGGTGGCTCTTTTAAACTTATCAGATCATGTCACTCCTTGCTAACCCGTTTAATGAATTTTCATTGTGTTTTAAAGACAATTCAAGCTCCATGGTGTGGTGTGCCAAGTCGTATTGGTCAACAAATGTAAATATTTTTACTGTTTAAGAATTGCAGTTACGGTGATGAGTTGAAGGGGATGACGAGTTGAAGGAGAACGGGCCTAGAGACAGGTTTTGGCGATAAACTGAAGCTGTGGTGAGACAACAGTGAAATGATGGATCACATTGGGAGTGAGAATTTGTAGGCCAAAGGGACAATGAAAATGATAAAAAGGGAAAATTGGAAAGTAGTTCTTAGGGTTCTAATTTGAAAGGGTGCCATTATAATAAGAAATAGAAGAAGCACCGGAGAATGACCTAAGGCATATGCTACTTGGATGGTATTTATTTGTATTCAATTAACATTGCTATTTTCCTAGGACATTGCCCTGGGTACTAAAATGTTTGGTTTCATTACCAGTTTATTCCTCAGGAGAGGCTCTAATAAGCTGGAATTATCTTCCTCTTTTCCTTCTAACTGTGTGTCTCTTGCCCAAGTTTCCTGGGATGACCATGAGATTCCAGCAGACTCCTGGGCTCTGTGGCAAGCCCTGGCAGGCCCCTGGGTACAGTGCCACAAGAGCCTCGACCCCAGAGACCCCATTTCAACCTCAGCACCAGAGACCCCATTTCACTGAGCCCCTGGCAGTGAGAGTCAAGCCCTGAACTGGGCTAGTTGTCCTGAAACTCATGCAGCCTGAGCCACAAGCTCCCTGACAGGAGCAGACACTGAACAAATGGTGGAGCACCTACCAGATTCTGTCCCCAGTCTGGAATTCATCATTTGTACAAGTAGTGCCATCATAAATCATTCATTGAGAAAGAGTTACAGTCCTCCACACTCTCAGGTTCATACACTGTAGCGAATTAGAAGCTGAGCTAGGCACATTCATTTTTTTCTGTTTCCTAATTTAATGCTGAGGCTATCATTACTTCACCTCCCTAAACACACCATCTATCATTCAGAAGAAACATAGGTCCTGTGAAATATTTAGCCCAAATACATTACAAAACAATTTTTTTTCTAAATCTTGAGCTTTCAGTAGAAATTTTTAAGTACATATTGATGAAAAAAAAATAGCAGAAGGAACACTTTCCAATGTTATTATATTTCCTATCAATCCCATGCCAGTAACAATTGGTACCTTACTGTCAGTTTGATTTATTACATATGTAATATTCTTCTAAGCGCTTGGTGCCAGAACTCCAGAGTCTTTGAGTTACTCTAATGCAGTTCAAAGAGAAAGTTGCTCAAAAGAACTGTTATAGGGCCTAAAAAGGACTTACTGCAAGGCAGCTCAGGAGATGGCTGGCCATCCTCTCCTATGAAGAAAGTGAGCAAATGTGGCTTGGCAGAAAATGCCTGGAAAATGTGAATCAAGGAAGGAGTGAGGGGGCAATGTCAGAGCAAAGGCTCTGTTTGTGAAAAGAAGAGAAAATTATGGCATTGCCAACCTACTGCCAAACCAAGTGGACAAAGAACAGAGAAGAAAACTGGCTCCTGAAGGCTTTAAATAAATCTGCCGTTTGCCTAACAACCACCTCTTCCAAACCATCGACTATCTTTAGCTGTAGATCACCTGCAGTTTTATTTACACATCTGTATTATAATTTAGATTTATGGTTTATATTCACAGATTCACTGCAACTTTCTATATTTGCTGTCAAATGAACTAAACTGAGTGTGTGTTTAAATACAAGGGAATGAAACTATGAGGGCATAAATAACCATAACGAGCATCTGACAGTGTCTATGTTTACATCCAACACTTTATTTTGGATGGGGCAGGAAGAGGAAGGCAGGGCAATTTAGAAATATCAATAAATTTGTTTCCTGAAATCACATTTTAAAATTCTCCAAGTCTTTATTTATGTGCTCCTGAATGTGTTATGTAATTTTAAGCTTTTATAACATTTTTTGACCACAGAAAATGTTATATGGTCTTGGGTGGAAGACAGGTAGCTCCACCCACCCCTGCAGTGGAATTCTTCCAGCACCACAATTAGTCACCCTTCTTCGTAAAGAGTTTTCCCTTCAGGCTTCCTGCTGGCCTACAAAATCAAGCCCAGCAGCTCGGCCGACCTCACTCAGCCCTTCACTTAGCTTAGCTCCGAGTTCCCCTCTCAGCCTCCAGTGTCGTCAGCACATCTCGTCTGATCATGCAAAACCTTCTCTATCATCTGAATGCACTACGTGCTATGTTCTTCCTGTTCCCACTCGGTGAATGCTCAAACGGAACTTCTTTTATTTTCCCACTGAGAAGCCAATCTGCCTTCTCCCCTTGCTCCCTCAGGCCTCTGTTCATAGTTCTATTTCAGTCCCCTGATGTTGTAATTATCCTTTTCATTTTTGTGCCAACCCTACCAGACTTGTCATGGGCAGGTGCTGTATCTTATTTTAAAGAGAATTCAAAATACCAGAGGGGGACCAAGGTGAGCTTGGTTTGCTTGATTCATAGCCACAATCTCATGATCATGCTCTCTGGTATAACGATATCTCCACTCAATAAAAATGTCCTTGATTTGGGAACTTCATTCAGTCCTCAGAGCAGGTCAGGCTGAAGTATGTTTTGAATTTGTACTGCCAGAGTGATTTTCTTAAACTATAAATATCGTACCATGTCATTGGCTGCTTAAAACCCTCCCTTCACCTTGCTCAGTGATCCCAGAAATCCTGAGCGTTTCCTTGTGCTCTAGGATACTGCATCTCAGGGCAGGTAAACGAGCTGCCCCTACGCACCCGTAAAAAGCAAGGCCCAGGGATGGGTGTTCAGTTGTGTCTGAGAGCAAAACAGACAGCTCTCCCCAGTGTTCTTGGGGACCAGCACAAATTCCTTCACTTGGTTTGTAAGGAACTCTCATGACTGGGCCCTGGTTTATTTCTCAGGCACAACTTTTGTCACCAACCCTTGGATACCAGGTCTAGTTGGTCGCCCTGAGCCCTGGTCCACTCCTGTACAGGAGGCCCCCTCTCCTGCTCAGGCACAGATTTCTCCTGGGCTGACACTGCCCACACAGCCCCTCCTCCATTTCCCTGCTCCGCGTCCCCATGTTCTCTCCCGGCCCATACCACCACTGTTCGCTTGTCTGCTCAAGGACAGTGGGCTACCTAAGACCCTAGAAATTGACCTGGAACCTCCTACCTGAGATGAATTCAATAAAACTATTGTGTGCTTGACATCTCTAGGGAGTAGAAAATGTGAATGAACCTTCCCATTTTATCTGTAATGAGGAAGTGATTTGTGTGTTGAGACAAGGAATTTCCAGGGACAATAATGATAAATTAAGGGATAAATCAGGAAGGTATGCCTTAACAGGAGAGATGATGAAAACCCACAACCTGAAGAAAACTTATCAAACTTTTATATGCATTAACGTTGATGATTTTTAGCACCAGAAATGGATGGTTATCAAAATGTTCAATAATTTGGTGAATCTAGTTCATTTAATTGCACTATATAGTAACAAAAAAGTGTTGAAAACATAAGTCTTTAACTTTTGAAAAATTTTCTTAAATTTATTTTTTATTTTTATTTTTCAATTATAGTTGACATTCAATATCATAGTAGTTTCAGATGTACAGCATAGTAGTTAGACATTTATATCACTCACAAAGTGACCTCCCCATAAGATTGGTTTCCCCTGACACCATACATAGTTTTACAATTTTATTGACTATATTTGCTATGCTGTACTTTACATCCCTGAGTGACGCTTGGACTTTGAAAGAAGATTAAATAGCCTTTATTGGCACAGCGGGAAAAGAGCATCGCTTCATTTAATTTATTGCAAAAAGGTCAGTCTTTACCTAGATATGTAACCAGTAACATAGCAAACATCACAAATATATCAAATACTAAATACAGTGATTAGACTATGTATTTGTTTCCTTACTTATTTATTGAATCTATCTTAAAAGTAGAAGTTTATCAGGGAAAAGGACAAAGGGGCTTGCTACGTATAGGTCATTGTTATGATGGTTGTACAGGTACCATAAGATTTTTCTACGTGCATTGGTCAATGTATCTCTCCAAGTATGTAATTTTACGCAAGGTTAGTTTAAGTAATGAGAAGAACCTGACTTGTTGGTAAGTGTACTTTAATACTTCCTATCAAAAATCAGACAATGTTAAATTTTAGATCATTTTCAGGTGATGTCTCTAATTCCTCAGCCAACCTCTCCTCGTTTGCGGTCACCCTCAGATTACTTAATGTTTCCCTCAGATAAAGACAGAAAACTGCCCAACACAGTGCCTGAATTGGCCACCCTTATTTCTCTTGGATAAGACCAGTGTTCTTTTGCTCCACAGTTATTGTAAATGACCTCGCTCTTTCCACTCTAAGGCATAGAGTTTTTATCCCAGATGAATATAGCTTTGTCACTACACTACCAGCAAATGCATGATAAGGAAAAATTCTTCCATATGATCTTTGAAAATGTTTCTTCACTTAACACATGTTTAGCTGGTTAGGTGGATCAACACATGATCCTGGGAGGTGGAATTGACAGCATTTGTACTTATAAAACACATTTATAAAAGTTACATCTTCTCCAACACTTCAGTCCTGGTCTTATCCTCTGACCAAATGGTAATCTCTCAATAAAATCTATATCTTGCTTTCTAATGGGTTGGGAAAGAGCAAATAAGTGTACTCTTGGGTCCAGAGAAAATATAATACATTTCTTACAAGAGTCTTACCAGAAGGACTTACAAAAAAAAAACTTGAAACCTGGCTGGGGTGGCTCAGTTGGTTGGAACATTGCCTATACACTGAAAAGTTAAGGGTTTAATCCTGGGGCATATGCTTAGGTGGTGGGTTCAGTCCCCAGTCAGGGCACATACGAGAGGCAACGATCGGTGTTTCTCTGTCACAGCAATGTTTCTCTCCCTCTCCCTTCTACCTCTTTCCTTCTCTTACCCTGTCTCTAAAATCAATAACCATGCTCTTGGGTGAAGATTTAAAATGTACATTTCTTTCTTTATTATTTTTATTGGTATATTATTTAAATATAATATTGTATTCTTTCAAGTTCACAACATACTGATTTGATGTTGGTATGCATTGCAAAATGGTCACAGCAAGTCTAGTTAACCTTTATCACCATTCATAGCTACAAAATATTTTTTTCTTGTGATGAGAACTTTTAAGATTTACTCTCTTGGAAACTTCATAATATAAAATACAGTGACAGTCACATGCTGTACATTATATCTTCACGGCTTATTTATTTTATAATTAGAAGTTTGTACCTTTGACCCCCTTCGCCCATTTTGCCCACTCCCTAGCCCCTGCTTTTGTCAACCATTCATCTGTTCTCTGTATCTATGAGACTAGTCTTTTTTGTAGTTTTTTCTTTTTGTTTCTGTTTTGTTGTTTTTAGTTTTACATATAACTGAGATCATATGGTGTTTGTCTTTCTCTGTCTGACTTATTTCACTTAGCATAATGCCCTCCAAGTCCATTCACGTTGTTGCAAATTGCAAGATTGTGTTCTATTTTATGGCTAAGTAATATATAACATATATTACATATAATATACCTACTACATTGCAAGAGGAATTTTTTTAAATCTTTTCTGGTGGTAAAACTAAACTTTGAAAACTGAGACAGGCTGAGCCTCTCCTTGATAAGACTGGATTTTCGCTGACCGTATTGCATGCAGTTAAGCCCCAGGCAGACCACTCCATGGTCTGACCCTCATTATGATGGCACAAACACACTCCTGGGTGAAGATTTCACATGCTAAGAAGACATGCAACAAGTGAAGAAGCATGTAATTCCACTGTGCTGGTGCCAAAGAGTCTCCTCCTCTACACACTTAGATGTCACACTTAGACACCATCTCATCCCCAACAGCTTTAACACTTTCCTGACTTTTGCTCGGAGCACAGCAGCAACTTCTTTCTCGCTTGGGATGCTGCTTTCCTGCTGTGCCTGAGCTGCATAATAAACCTCTCCTCTGAGCACTGATTTTTCTGTGGAGAAGTCATGATTTCCACCTCGAGGGTTCCCAAGAACCTCAGACTCTGGTAACACCATTACTTCTCTAAAATGGTTTACAGTTTTATTCAGCATTTCCACTTTTTCTTACCCAACCCTGTGAAGGAGAGCCCGCTGAAACCATGATCAGCATTTTACAGATAATTAAATAAGCTTCATGAGGCTGAGTCACTAGTCCCAGCTTGTGAGTGAGGGCGCGGGGAGGGTAACATATGTTCTACACCTTAGTCCTTAAGCTTTTGCCTGGATTAGTAGGTGAGCCCCAGACATCTTAAGCCACTTGGCAGACCTTTCATTTCTACTCCAAAGATTTTTTTTTGTCACTTGACAAGGAGGAAAAAAGCTTTTTCTTCTACCCTAAACTGGCCCAGTGGTTGGGTCCCTAAATTGAAGTGACAAAAGACAGATTAACAGGAGAAAAGATTTATGAAGGTCTCACAGAAATAGACAAAAACCCTATAGAGGCGGTCAGACCTGGAGCCTTATAAATTTGTGAAGTGATAAGGCAAAGTAAAAGGTTTTGAACTTTAAGGGGCAGTAAATTGTGGAAAGGTATGGGGAGTCTAATGAGACACAAGGGTTATTTTAGTAAGGCTTGCTACTTACATTCCTCTTAGTGCCATTTCTGGGTCCCTGAGAATCATCTGTCATGATTAAGAGTCATTCTGCTCTTCCTGGTAAGAAAGAGGGTGCTGGGGACACCTTACAAAAGGAAATGTATGTACTGCTTGGAGGCAAATAGGGGAAAGGTAGATTTTTCTGCAATTGGCTCTCAATTACCTTCAATTTGAAATGGTTTTTATGCCAAAGTGGAATACTTTGGAGCGGCATATTCTGATCTCCATTACACCCAAGTGCCAGATCACACAATTCACCTAAACATGACTCTTAAGTCAGTTGTCCCAATGTGTTGTGCCTGAGAGACTGTTCCGAAAGCGTCCTGGATCCTGGGACTGGTCATCTTGGAAAGGAGGATACAAAACGAAGAAGTGAAGAACAGAGGGGAAAGCCTGAAAGACAAACTCCGTCAGTGTTAGTGTTGCCACAGCTGGCTCTAGTTCAACCACATCATCATTGTCCATCCACTTCTAGGTGACTGGATGACAAGTATTTATAGGAACCCACAAATTGTGTCCGTATATGAATACACTGTGACCAGTTCGTTTAGTATTAAAAGACTGACAAAATGGACTGGGGAAAATTTTGCTGATGTGACTACATCTATCACGAACAAAAAGGTAATAAAAATTAACAAGGAAAGTCACATGTGTTTAATACAATATAAACTAATTGAGGCCAAAAACTGAAGCAATTACCCAGAGGGCTGAAAGCAAACTATCTCCTTCCTTCCATCCCCACCTCCCACATTCCTCAAACAACTACCCTTTCCTCCTCCACTCCTACTCTTCACTCTTCCCTCCTCTCCACTCCCACCCTTAGAGCAAAGCAATTCATTATTTTGACACAATTATCTTGACATGTAGAGCATAAGACATTTGAACGTCTGAGTTATTTGTCAGGTCTAACCTTTAATCCTGTAGTACTTGGATCCTGCTAGTTTCTCTAACATTGTTTAGAACTTTAGAGTTAACTACATTGAGTTATAATAACAACATTACGTACAAAGTAAACCCAACAAACAACCACCACAGAATTACCTCATTGAATTTATTTGCTTTTCTGCCTTATTGTTCCAACACGGCTGATAATGATGATAGACAGCTCTCTCTGTGCATGCCAGAGATGAATATGCAAATGAAAGGGAACATTTACATATAGACTCATTTATGACTCATATTACCATATATATGCTGCCAGTTAATGTCTGTGAAACAGGAATAAAAGAACATTGAGCTTTTTTACTGCTTCAAAATCCCATTACTTAGCTGGCTGCTACTTTTAACCCTTTTAGGGCTTATCATGCAGGCCCTGATGCTGCCAGATTCTGAACCTGAACACAAGATCTGTGACCCACATCACATGCTGTGCTCCGGCTCTGGCCCTTGCTTCCTTCACTCATTCAGAGAGTCTAGTTGGATCCAGCAACAGCTGGTAATCCTTCCCTGGATTTTTAAACTCAGAGACCTGGGATGGCATTTATTTTTCCCAGACCAGGGGGTGGGGTTGAGGTAGAGCATTGCAAGCATCTTGTGAATTTAACAATGCTGTGGCATGAGGCACTTTAGCAGACATGCTAAGACAATACAAGGAAGGGTACTACCCAGATTGGTAGTACTGATTGGAAATTCCAACAGTTGGAAATACAAACTATAATTGTGCTAGCACAATACTGGTCATGTAGAAAGTGCTCAAAACTATACAGCAAATATATGATAAAAAGCAAGATTCAAAGATGAACAGATTCAGCCTCACACAGTGGTCAAGATCAATAATGAAATGAACCAGCTGATTTCCAAATTCTCCCTTTACTTAGTGCCGCACGGTCAATAATGCAAGACAAAAGTTTCAACTACTTACCTGAGCAATTCAGGCCAAAAAATCTCCCACTGTAAATGTCCTGAGTTTTAGGGCACAATTTTCAACTTTATGTTAAAGATGTACATGTTAAGATTTTTAAGTGTTTCCAACCTGTGTCTTTTAAAATAGGCAACATGTGCATCAGCAGCTGAATGATAATTCAAGTTATGTTGTATTCCATCTGATAGAAACACATTTATTTAAAATGGCAAAATAGGATAGTAATTACTCTTACCTGACATTTCTTATTAACTGCATATGGAGTTATCACCTGTTCTTAGCTTCCAGAAATGTAAAAGGCCAAAGTAAACAAAGTCTGAGGCAAACAGATGTGTCTTCCTCTGTATCCTGAGCCCCACCAGGGCAGGAGACCACATCAGAAAGCAGAGCCTGCTCTGCAGAGATGCACTGGAAAAGCCTCAGGCTCCCCAGAGGCAGGGGGAGGCACTTTCATAAAGGCCAGCAGAGAAGGGGCAGGGTCGTCACCCAAGTTATTAAAGTTAAAATGCTACTTCTGCCTAAAATAGCTAAAAACTGAGCTACAGTGTGGTGGTAGTTGTGTAGGTAATTCTCGCAATAACCGAGGCTTCGGTATATTGTGTACATGAGGGTTCCTTGCTCTCAATATATTAGTCTGCTAAAGCTGCCATAACAAAATACCATAAACTGAATGGCTTAAACAACAGAAATGTATTTTCTCTAGTTCTAGAGGCTGGAACTCTGAGATGTGTTGGCAAGTTTGGCTTCTTCCGGGGCTTCTTTTCTTGTAGATGGCCATCTTTTTACTGTGTTCTCACATAGCCTTTCTTATGTGCATATCTATCCCTGGTGTCTCTTCTTCCAAGGCTCTCAGTCTCATTAGATTAGAACTCTATGCTAATGACCTTAATTACCTCCTTAAAGGCCTTATCTCCAAATACAGTCATATTGGGGGTTAGGGCTTCAAATATGGACTTGATAGGGGGTGGATTACAGGGGGTGGGAACAATGCAGTTCATAACACCCACCTTAGGACAGAGCTGAAAAGGCCTGAAGTAAGCACCATAGTTCTCTATTTAGCACAAGCAGATGTGTTGAGTTCCCTTTGAATCTCAACATTTGTGTGTTTGAAGGCAACTGCAATATTATTGATACCTGGTATTTAGGAAATGTTTTATACTGTAGAAGGCACCTTTACACATATAGTGTAGGTTTGGCAATTAGAATTACCTTTGCATAATAAGAACACAGATTTAGAGAGATTAAAATGCTTAATTCAGTTCTCATATTGAGAGTGTCCAGGCCTGCTGACTGTTTAACTTAGTGCCACTTCCATATTTGGAAAGTTTCTGGTTAATGTGCTGACTTTGCATCGTACAGTGTGGAGCAGCATTGGACATTTCTTTTTTCCTCATCTAACTCAACAGGTCTGAAACACCTTACAATGCCGCTGCAGTGTAGGCAAGATACTAATCCAGCAAGGTGAGGGGTGAACAATTAGGCCTGAAGAGGGAGTCTGACTCCTGATGTTCTGCTGGGCCCTGAATTAGGTGTGAGGACTGAGAATAAACTCCAAATGAGAACATCAAAGGCAAAGCAGCATTTCACGGATCTACATTTACAGTGATCACAGACCAATGAGCCACATGACATGCCTAAGAGTCTAACTTAGACTCTTAGAAACAAGAGGTACAGCTGTACTTCATTCTTAGCATGAAAACACACAGAACAGCACGACCTTGAGCAAGTCATCCATCTCCTTGAGCCTCAGCCTCAGCCTCCATGAAACAGAGTAGTCTGCATTGCCCAGGGCCATGTGGGGGGACCTGGCCATGCAGAAAGTCTGATATCCACACACAGGGTCTTGATTGCCGGCAGCCATTTGTTGTCCTTTCTGCTCCCAAGATAAACTTTTCAGACATGTGTTTGAGGAAAATAAAATCATATTAAACTAATTCTGCACCTTTCTAACCAAAACAAATATAAATACTTTCTATTTTCCTATGAGCTCAAAGAACTTTTAATATACTATCATTAGCACATGGCTTGCTGGTCCACAGGCACAAATACACAGAAAGTAACATTCCCACTTTATTTATGAAGACAGAGACAAGGAGTAAGAAATATTAAACAACTTCAGGGAGGACTGTAGACCAAGGCCAAGATCATGAGCCCTGGAATCAAACTATCTGGGTTCTATCCCCTGCTAGCTGTGTGACCAGGAGCTGCCTGTGTAATCATATGTGCTTAAGTTTCCTCACTTTTAAAAATAAAGACACAGACAGAAACAATTAAAAGAGTTGTTAACAAAGATTAAACAAGAACATATATGGATGGTGCCGAGCACATTCGGTTGTCTCTGCTTTCAAATGCCTAGGCGATAGCAAAGCAGGCACCAGACTCTGAGTTTTCTGAGATGAACCACTGGTTGCTTGTCTACAGAAGGGAAAGTAAAGAGGTTATGACTAGGGAATTTGGTCTTTAAACATGACCATTCAAGGGCAGCTCTTCATGTTGTTCGAAACACGAGAGCAGAGAGTAGGTGAGGGAGTGGTCAGATTTTCATGGAGAGTCGTGCCTAAGACTCCAGCCAGTCTTGTCCCCGGTCTAATCCACGGGCAAACTCTCTGCTCTCCCTCAACGGTTGCTGCCAAACCAACTCCCTCGCTCCCAAGCTGCTCCGAACACTGAGAAAAAATCCCATCATTAGAAATGCATCCCTTTCAGATTTTCATGTTTCTTTTTTTTAAGGTGCAGTGATTTTTGTTTGCATTTATAAGTATAAATGTACATATCAATTCTGACAATTATTGTAGACAATGCAGTAGGGGAGGGCAACTTCCCTTGTCTAAGATAAAACAGAAGAATAATATCAGACTGGACAGAGCAGTTTAGTGATACGGAGTTCTTCCAAGATTTTACATCCTCAGTTCTTGTTTTATAGCATCCTCTCAGCACTTATTATTTCAATATGGGAAATATTTAAAACATCTCATAGCATTTGGCTCTTTTTAAAATTAAATTTATAGGGGTGACATTTTCCTGAAACCCCTTTCCAAAGTCAAACATGCTTTTGAACTGTTATAATAAGACCTTTTCATGAGGAACTTAAAGGTCAACGTTCTACCTCACAACTTTGACATGGGCAAAATCTGTTTAATAATTTACCATCACTCACATTTACCAGGTGCTAATTTCTGGCGCAGTGTTTGAACATGCCGCTTCTCATTCCACATTCTTCTCCTGAATCAGTGTCACTCTGAAGCTCATTTCCTTCATAATTATCTCTAATTGACCTGCTTCAGAGAGACTTTTGCTGCCCCTGAATTCCTGGGCACTTGAATTATCCAACATTAATTACATTATTTCCTTGAAATGTGCAGTTTGTCTTTGTGTGTGGATGTGGGTGTGTGGAAGTGAGTGTATTATCAGCCTTCCTTGCTAGGAGATGTATTTCTCAAGGACAGAAACGGTTGCTTTTAGCTCCATGGGTAACGCCTAATATGCCATTCGTGGTAGGAAACCTGCAGAAATATTGCGTGTGAATGACAGCACAAACTCTTTTAATAGAAAAATCAATAACTTTTTAAAATATTTACCCTTTTAAAAAATAAAATATTATGTAGGCAGCCTACACAAAAAGGGAAAGATGTTTAAGCACTAAAGTTTATGCAAATACATGTTTTAGCACTTAGATTTCATCTGTGTTATTTATTTAAAAAATCCTCCCTGACCCTTGAATAATATTTTCAGAAAAAATGTCCTTGTCATTTAGAGGTCCACCTGAGGGCTTTCAGGTGAAACAACCAGAATTTGGTTTAAAATATTCCAGGAAAAATATTGAGAGAGAACCATTGAAACTGGGTGTTAGATATGAGGAGATGCATTCTACTTTTATATATGTTTAAAATTTTCAAAATAAACAAAAAAGAAAGATACTCTCTGAGACAATAGTGAAGTATGATTTTTAACTACTTAGAATTAAAATGATGGAGAGGTGGGTAAAGCACATGTTTATTAACATTCCCAAAGCAGGAGTCCAAAGCAGGCTAGTGCAGTAACACAATTGCAAAACTGGTTCAACTATTGTAAATAATGCTGCAATGAACACAGAGGTATATACACAGGGCCTGGCACAAATAACATCCCTTTTTGACTACAAAATATTTTATTACGGAATCATAAGCATGTAATTGTGTAACATAGCAACATCACCCTCAAGCATACCATATGACATTTTAGGTGAAATGTTCAAATTGCTGTCCATCTCGTGCAAGACATTTGCGTACCCTACCAACCACACTCAAGCAGGTGTAACTTCGACCAGACCCTGTATTCTTTCTGGAAATGTAAGTGTCCATTGGCACATGAGTGGATAAAACTGCTATAGTACATTTACACAATGGAATACTACTCGACTATAAAAAAGAATAAAATTTTACTTTTTGCAATATTGTGGATGGATCTGGAGAACATTATGCTAAGTGAAATAAACAAGTCAGAGACAGAGAAGTACCATATGATTTCACTCACCTGTGATATCTAATGAACAAACTGAACTAACAGGCAAAATAGAGACACGGTCATAGAGAGTAGGCTGACAGCCATGGGTGGGGGAATTGAGCAAAAAAAGAGAAAGAACTCATGGACATGGGCAACAGTGTAGTGATTGTGGGGTGGTCTGGAGGGGTGTGGAAGAGGGTATAGGGGGATAAATGGTGATGGAAAAAAACTAACTTAGGAGCTACATCAAGGGCACTGAGTTCTTTTTAGTGATTCTTTGAAGAATTGCTTTATCATCTATAGTTTGATACCTCAGAAGATGACATAGGTATCCCCCACTTTTTAAAACTGTGTGTTGCCACTTTGATTTTACAAATGATCTACATTGGTTTTCTGTTTTCACTAACAGAAAGAAATCCAAAGAGGATTTTCACTTTTATGAAAAAATGCAAAAAGTGAAAATAGCATTTGTTGGGTTTTTCAGTTAGCCATTATGGAGACAGCGGGCACCCCAAGCAAGAAGAGGAGCCCTGCCAAGCACCTTCCCTTGGACCTGCTCTCAGCATCTCAGCCGCAAGTTGCCAGAGCTATTAACTGGCTCTGTGAGCATCTGTGTTTCATCACAATTTATTTTGTGCATCTGCCGGCAAGATGTATCCTAAAATAATTGCTTCTCCACTTTACACCATTTTGGCTTAGGAAATGTTCCATAGGGAAGCTCTACTTTCCTATGAGGGGGAAACCTGCATATTGTAGAAAAAGTCATCACTGACTGAATTGAAGGTCAGAAGAATCAAACTCTGAGTGGGAAAAGCAATTCATTTTGCTTATATTTTTATTTTCATTTTTGTAAAAGACTAATCCATTTTTTAAAAGACTAATTAATCCATTTCTTTCTATAAGCATAAAATAGCTTCTAAGTAATTAAAATAATAATGAATAAAATGGCAATTACACAAATATTTGTTGAGTACTATTGTGCATTCATTGTTTTAGGTTTTGGGGACATGGCAAGGAAAGATCTTGCTTTTGTAACTCTATGGTCTAGTGGGTTGGAGACAGATTTTTAAAATAATGATTAAATGGTACATACATGAGATGTTAGGGTTACGGAGATAAATAACCAGGTAAGGGAAATTACATTTGTGAGTGCAAGAAGCCAGAAAAGGAGGCCTTCTCTTTTGTGTGTAGGGGTCAGAGCAAAGGCTGATAGGAGGTGCGGATGGGTTGGGAGCATCCCGGTGATAACGTGTCAAGGGTCAGCCAGGTGCATACCTGGAGGTTTGCTGGAGTGACTTCAAGCATCCTGTGAAGGTAGTGCCTCCTACTTCTGAGGGCAGCATGGAGACAGGTGTAGCTAGAATTGAATGACTATCGAGGGAAAAGTTCTCTTCATTTTGTTGGATAATAGAACCTTAAAGTAACAAAAATATTTTTTACAATGTATTTATACTCACTTATAGCAAGTATAGACTATTTGAATGGTATTTAAAATTTCCCTTAATCCCCTTAGCAAGTTACTGGCATATTCCCACTCATAGATTTGTCTTCTCTGAATCTTCCTTTGATGACTGAAGGTGTCATCAAATATGCACTCTCCCCGTGGCATGAGACTCACCAGGGTTCATGTTCAAAACGATGACTTAACAGTAACAGGGGTGTGGGTTTGTTACTGTGAAAGGCATTGCTGTGAGTTGAATTATGTCTCCCCCCACATTCAAGTATTAAAGTCCTAACCCCCAAAACCTGAGAATGTGGCTATATTTGGAGATGGGTCTTCACAGAGATAATCAAATTGAAATGCAGTCATTAGAGTGAGTCCTAAACCAATACAATTTATCTTTATAAAAAGAGGAAATTTGGTGATGGTTACACACACAGGGAGAAAGTGATGTGAACACTGAGAAGGTGCCCACAAGCCAAGGAGAGAGGCTTAGGGCAAATCCTTCCCTCACAGCCTCAGAAGAACCAGTCCTGCCAACTCCTGGTTTTGGATGTCTAAGCTTTAGAAACAGTGAGCCCATACTTTTCTGTTGTTCCATCCACCAGTCTGTAGTGCTTTTTTAGGGCAGTCCCAGCAAACTAATGAAAAACATGAAATAAAAGGCCTACTATGCCAAATCTAAGCTGAACTCTGGGGATAGAGCCATGAGTGTAGTTTTTCATAAAACTTAAAATTTAGTGGAGAAGACACTAAGCAAACAATCTCATAACTTTTCTTTTTTTCGGGCTACAAAGGGGAACTGTAAGATATTGTGATGATGTGAATGGATTTGTTTTATTTTCTTTTTAAACAACACACATCTGGAAGCTAAAGGCCAGCTCAGTGGTAGACTTACATTTCCTGCTTCCTTTTCCCCTGCCAGTGTGGATCCATGACCATGCAGAGCTCCTCAGGGCTCTGGGGGCAGGGAATGCCTTGTTAGCTGAGGCTTGGAGGACAAGAAGGGATATCTAGGTGAAGAGAGTGGGGAGAGTATTCTAGAGAAAGGGAAAAGTTTTTGACACTCCTGTAGTTCTCCCAGGTATGCCCAGGAAGTCCAGCCCATGTTCATGTGGCCAGGAGAGTGTCAAGGCCAAGGTGCAAGAGTAGGCCTATTCTTTTTGCCCTCACAGTACTCTGTGTGCCAAGTTCACTGTGGTATTCTCAGAAGGGAGATTTGAATGACATGAGCTACCTCTTACAGTTGTGGTGTTGTGAAGCAGTCCATGGTGAATGAAGCACCAGGGACAGGTAAGCCAATCACTTAGTGCCAGTTATGTGCCTGACATTGTGCTGAATGACATGAGGAACACAAAGATGAGTAAGAGATATTCTCCATCCTAATCAAAATTTACTCAATTCCAACCAAGACGAGGACACTTATTGGTTATTCATTTGGTAACAGTTCCTCACACTCCCAATATGATCTTTTTAGTGCAAGCATTACTTCTGGATATGTGTAGCATATATGGTATCTTTTCTAATCTTGAATAATGAGATGCTACCATAAAAAATCTTAGCGTAGTTGATGGGCCCCAATCCTGGTCCAATCTACTTGAATTATAAAGGCAACTTATGTGACCAGGTAGAATTCTCGGTATGTCCTTTATTTTAGGTGTAGCTGAGTATCAGTAATAGTTCCAGACTTGGAATTTATTGAGATTCTGAGGATCATAGATAATTACATCTGATCTCATAACCAAAGACGCTATTACACTGTTTAATTAGATACCACTTGAATCATTGCTAAGATACCAACGGGTAAGAAATACATTAAACGTTTTGCAAAATAATTTGTGTCCCTAGGATACATTCACCAAAGATGATATTACAAACAACTCAAAAATAAGCCCTGCAGAAAAAAATATTGCTCAGATTTTATTTAAATTAACATTTGTTTACAGTCAGAAGAGAGCTTTCTACATTTCCCCAGCTCAAAGTAAGCCCTCAAGACTTTTGAATGTCCCCCAGTGATTTAATTAAGAGATAAATGGAAGCTAGCAGATAAAAGGAAAACACTTTGATGGAAAGGACATGCAGAAATGAGAAGGATGGGGAAAGAGCAGAGGACAAAAAGAAAGCGACAGATGCAGTAGAGACAACTAAGAGGAAGTGACGTGACTACACGAAAGGAGCAAACATCACGTAAGACCTATAATGGCGACCAATGCACCTTGAAACTATTTCGAAAAATTAGGACAACGTATTGCTTTGAAAAAAGTCAAAATTATGTTGATCTTTTCCATCTTTCATCTAACGTGCTTATTTACTTTCTCTTATTTTGTTATTGTTATTGTTTCCTTGCTCTCTTTGCAGATAAAAGCCAAAAGACGTGTTACTTGTAAGAGGTGATTCTGTGGCCTTGTGTGCATCTGTACGGTGGGCCAAGATGAGAGTGGTGCCCCCACATGCAAGCTCTGTGGGGTGGAGGAGGGTGAGGGTGGGAGCAAGGCTCAGCAGGATGATCTGTCTGCAGGGCTGAGTTCCCTCCCTTTTAGGACATTCTCAAAGCTAAATGCCCCTCATACCCTGGAGATGCATGAATTCCCACCATGCTCTCACTTCTTAGCAAAGGTCGTAGGGCAGCTGTTAGGTGTGAGGAACCACCTGATGTACAGCTGGACACCCACTCAGACTTTTACAGGCCACCTTCCAGCCATGTGCAAAGCAAAGAAGACTACTCAACCATACTTTTCTCCAGACAAAATTAAATTAATTTCACATGTGAGTGGATAACAAGATAAATGATTCCATGCATTTTTCAATTGTGTTCAGTTTATCATAACTGACATCTGAGGTAGTTTATATATGTTGAACATCAGGCTTTGAGGACATAATTATGCCCTTGAATTATGCTTAAGTAACTAAGGGCAATGTTTAGATGATATTTATATCTAAGTGGCTCACATTAAAAGCCTACCAAGACCATATCATAAATGTAAATTATAGGGGAGATTACCTATTTGTGGAAATGAACTCTATGCAGCTTACTAATTTTTCTGACATTATTCAACATTCCATTACTGGTACATTCATGATTATAATAATTATCTAAGCAGCATTGATTTTAATCCTATAATACTTCAGCTAGATTTCACCAACTAACCAAGTCTTCTGGGAATATTCAATGTCGTAATAATAATGAAAGTAAAAACTCTACATTTTGGATACACATTTAAGGGACACTTGTAGAGTGCAGGAGAATATAATGCAGGATTATAGACAAGTGTATAAATTAAAAACAGACAAACACCTCCACAATGTACCGCAATACAAGTTGTTGTCATACTCTCTATCCACAATTTCTAAATTAGAATTTATGTTAGAAAATAGTAAAGCAAATGAAAATTCTTAGAATTATCTACATGATTTTTTCAAAGTGTCTAGTTCTAGGGATTCTAGCCTTCTTGGCTATCTTGACTGTCAGCTCCAACCCCCTAACTCAAGGAATCTGCCTGGGTCTGTGCAGGTTCCACTATTCTCACACAGAGGCCTGGACATTTCCTCCAGGCAGTAAGCTGGGGAGTCACAGGGCTTACCTTGCTTGCTTCCTGTCTCTCAGAGATCACCGTCCCTCATTGCCTAATGCCAAGTGCCTTGACAACTGTTGTTTCATGTGCATTTATCTGGTATTCTGGTTATTTCAGGAGGAAAGGTAAATCCAGCCTCTATTACTCCATCTTGCCCAGAAGTGGAATTCAGAAAAGAGATGCAAGTATTTATGGGGTGAATATTTATGAATATATATAATACATGCAATACCACTTAGAAAACTTTGAAATGCTCTTTTACTGACAAAACAGGTTTTGTGTTTTTAATCATTGCTGTATTTCTAAGGCTGGGGACGTCTTTTTCATGATTTCCCCTTCTTTTCAGGAATGCAAGGGCAAAGGAAAGCAGAAGCCCTGTGGAAAGTCAGAATGTGGTAGAGCCTTACCACAGTAGTGAGAGCCCTAATGAAGGGGACAGGGCCCTCAACAAATGTTAGTAATTTTATTGACATTTAAAAGATACTGATCAACAGAAAAAATACAATAAAAATAAACTATTAGAACGTAAATGAATAAATAATAAAAGATGCTGATTAAGAAGAAAATTTATTCAATATACACTTTTTTTTTTTTGTATTTGACTTTAGATGGAGAGTAGAGCTCTGTGAGCTGCTCCCAATGTAGAAAGATTTGGACGAAAGGTGGGATGAGGGCTGTAAATCAAAGTCAATACCAAAACGTGGTTCAGAATAGTAGAGCCTCAAATAGAGGGAGGTCAAAAAAAAGATGAGGAGAAAAAAAATAGTTTCAATGCTTCTGTCTCCACTTCTCTGTTTGGAGCACCATGTATAAGAAAGATCTTGGCTCACCAACTCGGATAGAGACAGAATAAAATTGTACTAGGAAGTCCTCTTGCCTTGTACAATGCTGGGGTGGGGGCAGTTTTCACACTGTGGCCTGTGTTGCTGTCGCACCTTGTGAACTTGCACAACGATGTGTGGCATTTGTGAAAGTCTGTCTGTCCGATGTGCAGACACTGGTGTGAAGAAGTGAATGATTTCTTAGTGAACATGCTTAGCCATTCATTCATTTATTCACTTATTCATTCAGTAGTTATTTATAGAGTGTCTATTCAATGCAGTTTTGTAGTCTTCTCTTTATATCGAACACATTATCTTGAAGAAATATAAAAACTTATGTTTTTGTAAAAAAAAAAAATTGTCCCTGAAAACAAGGCCAACTATTGGTGCTTATAAATTAAGAAAAAGTGAAAAGATCTAAAAAATGTTGTGGTGCTAAGCCAGAAATTAAAATTTTATATATTTTAGGAAAAGAATTTCAAATATAATATTTTTCATATCATTGATTTTAATAAACTACTTTCATACAGCTTTGTGAATCTGTTGAATAAGTAGTTCTATGAGTATAAAATGATTCATCTGCTGAGTAAGGGCCTATAGTAAAGATACACCCAGTGGAGAAATTTTATTCACCAGATTTCCATATAGGAAGAACCTGGTGGCTACCTGGAAGAAAGTCTGGGCACATCCTGGTGTGGAATGGTTAAAGTGGACCCATTTGGGAAATGGCAGAATTTCTCTTCAGGTGGTAGGGGAGATAAGTAAGGAGGAGTCTGGGATGAATTGAGAGAGGCCCTTGAGTCTCATCATATTTTCATATTAATGCCTATGATGTTGATAAATTCTGTTTCTATGATTTTAGTCTAAATCTTTATTTGCCACAGGACATCTTCAGGAAAGCCTACACAACTGGAAAATGGTTTATGGTGAATTTTTTCAGTCAAAGTCTCGTGTTTAGATGCAAATAGTATAGCCTAGAGACAGCACACAGAGAACAAAGAGTTAGAAGGCCAGACAGGCCGAGAAGTAAGCTTTTCTTATCTACAAAAACCTAAAGAGAAGATTTGTATTTCCATACACTATGAAATTGACATAATTCTGAGAAAACTATTGAAGATCTGAGAGTTAAGAAGATTCTAACTGGCATCACTCAGGAAACATATGTGATTCTAAAAAAACACTAGAAACACAGTTCATAATTTTTATTCAGCTATTCAAGAAGCTTTCATATTTATCTCTTGTGAATGACAAGAATGCCTTACAATTAAATTGTGTTTTGGTTTTATTTTCTTAATAAGAAAAACAGATGCAGACACGGCTAAGAAGTAAATGAAATTCAGAACAGCATAGGATATAGAACAAAGTCACTGCCTTGATCAAATCACCAAGACCTAACCAACCATATGTCCCAAATTTAAAAAGTAAGCAAGTGGGTTCATGAAAAATAAAATTGTAACTTTTGCATGATTATGAAAAAGAGGAACAATCTTACAGAAAGTTGAAACTGGAAAACACAGGCCATAGCTTGCAGTCTGTCAGCGTCCAGAAAACTGTCAGAGTATATTGTCAGACCAGTGACTTGAGAGGACATGAAGACAGAAACAGAGGTTTCTGGGAATCTCTAAAAATTGACACTGTGGAAAATGAAAGAGAATCAATATTCTGGGACTCTTCTAATATTAGTGTTGAAACAGAAATATTTAAATCAATCAACAAAGACATGCTTATTCCTTTTATGTATTCAAAACTCTCCCTTTTGACTACAAAGGACACAATTTTCCATTGGGGAACAAGGTCAGAGAACAAGCTGAAAGGTACAGTGGTGGATCCCCTCTGGCCTCTCTTCTCTTTCTCATAAATGCTCATTAGTGTCTTCTGTATCTCTCTTAAAATCTAAAGACCTGGATTTTATGATGCCTCTGTTTCTCTGAATAGATGGCTATGATTCTTTTGGGAAAAGCCTCTTGGATTCAGAAACATTAGTCTTTGAAGAGAAGCCATTTATGGTTTCAGTCCCAGCCTTTGTCAGAAAAGTCTGAATATAGACCAAGAAACGTGTATAGACCCCTTAAGATTCTTTCTCTCTCCCAAAGAAATGCAGTTGGTCCTCACTTGCCTAACTCAGATGCTCTCTCACTATCGTGGCCCATTCTTGCGAACTAGTTAATTCAAACTATCTTCCTTCAGGTCTAACAAGCAACCAGGGAATTCTTTTCAATAAAAGTGTTTAGAAAATGCAAATCAGTGAAAAAAATGGCCGTGACTTCAAGTCCCTCTATTTTCCTGTGTGAAACAAACTGTTACAATTATTACCTAGAAATATATCCCTTACTTTTGGGGTTGAAA
>VMDR010010145.1:0-31548 GCA_007922815.1 Macrotus californicus | reverse complement strand
CCCTCCCCCTTGCTTATATCCATGTGTCCTTTATAGTGGTTCCTGAAAACCCTTCTCCCCACTGTCCACCTCCCCCCCACCCCGGCTATTGTTAGATTGTTCTTAATTTCAGTGTCTCTAGTTATATTTTATTTTGTTTTTTTCTTCTGTTGATTATGTTCCAGTTAAAGGTGAGATCATATGGTATTTGTCTTTCACCGCCTGGCTTATTTCACTTAGCATAAAGCTCTCCAGTTCCATCCATGCTGTTGCAAAGGGTAGGATTTTAGAACAACCGCCTTAAAGTGTTGGGGTCACGTTTAGAGTGTTTGATTCATATTGTCAAATTGTTCACAGAAACAGTGTACCAATTTACACTCCTACCAGCAATGTAAAAAATAAATTGCCTATTTCCCGACATCGTTGTCAGCACTAGTTACTATCATTTGTGGTTCAGTCTCAATAGACAGTTCCCCTGCATTTCCTGTCAGGAAGTATTTTTCTATCTTCAAGAATATTTCTACATATTTTATAGTATTTAAATCCCCATTTTTTTAACAATAGATTCAACTTATAGAAAAACATTAAAGTTTGCAAGAATAACCTATCATGCACATTATTACAAAACATATTGCTGTGATCACATTTATTAAGGAACAAATTATATTGGGATATTTAGATTTAGATGACAGTATTTTAAAAATATCTAGATCTCTTGCCGAAATAGAGGAAAAGTTGTTTTAAATGATGTCTTTGAGAACTCCAATAGGAAATTTCTAGCCTAGCTAATAATACTGTTCTACAGTTGTACCCCACATAGACATGAGAAATTCAAAGAGGAACATCTCATCTGTTGTGCCCAGGGACAACAGCTGACGGGGCTACAGGAAGTCACGTAAAGCTAGTATGCCTGGGCCTGTAGAGAGACATTTTCAGAAGGCACAGAAAAACATTTTTTTTACTTCATATCTGAACATTGACCACATACAGAGAAGAACAAGGGAATTCTGCTACTAGATTTTCAGTTTAGCATGAGAAAATAAACAACCATAAAAATTAAGGTGATAGGAGAGAGATTTGTGAAGGACCAGGTTATATTTTCTTTGGCTACACCTGGCTCAGCTTTTTATCAGCTCTTTAGAGAGAGAGAGTAAGTGACCCGAACACCAGGACCAAATAAACCTACTGAATAGTATTTTTAGTTGGTTCATATGTAGTATTTGTCTATAAATTAATAGAATTATAATCTCATTCTCCCAGTATCACTGTGAGAGAGGTAGAACTTTGAGCTGAAGACAGTGGATTAATTTGTGACAGACTTTTGTTCAGCCAGTTGAGTTCCTCTTGGCTCATGGGCCTCCCTGTTTCTTCTCATCAACTTGAACATGAGGAATATTCTTAAAACCATATTACAGAATCAATCACAGAGACATAATCTGAAATAAAATATTTTCCCTACATGAGAAAGACTAAAACAATATCAACATATCCTAATTTGTTTTCCTCGAAGAATAAATTTTCTGCTCACAAAATAGCTGTACATCCCATCTTGTTCTTATTAGACTTTAAGTCGAATAATGAACTGTGAAAAGAATGTGACATGCCAGTGTTCCCTGTCATCATACTAAGCAGCTTTGGAGCACATGGTGGTAATGTCAGTTTGCCATTCTGCCTTCAATATCTGATTCTTGTGGTTCCTCTGGAGGTAGCCAACTACGACTTCAATGCTATTAAGTCATTCTTTGTTTCCTTTTTTAGATGCTATTGGGTAATTTCAAATGTGCATCACTTTTCCATATAACCCCTCATATATTATAGATTTATAGTCGGATTGTTCTTTTTAATAATAAAAATATGGAAGTAAGTGTATGAATCGTCTGCTCAGTGTGCAAACAGAATGACACATCTAAACTGTGCTGACATTGCTGACCAACTAGTTAGTAACGTGCAAAGCTGATGTAAGAAATTTCCTTAAAAAATTTAAAATCTCGATCTGGATGTGTCTTTCTGGATGAATTAGCTAATTTAGGGAAATGTCTCCAAGAGAGTCAGATGAGTAACATGCACACTCAAGATGACAGAAGTATCTGAATCATTTCTACGAAAGTGGAGCCTGTCCCTCTCATCTGGCAACTATTCAAGACAGATTTTACAGGAGATGAATGAAAACATTTGTGCCTTGCTGGTTAGAATAAAAGCTGCAGATGACAGTGTGTGTTGGGGTGGGGGGGGCGGTGCGTGCTATTGAAAGGTTTTCTCATTAGAAATTCTCATTTATTGAACAATGTAGCCACAGACCCAGGCTTGTATTAGACTCCTGAGGGCTGAGTCACATGCAATAATTAGTTGAGATGAATTCTAATAGGAAATGTCTATGGATCATGTGGTTTGTAGGAATGAAAAAAAATTACCCAGGTTAAAAATTAGTGATGAGTAAGAGATAGGCAAGGAAGGGTGTCTTCTGATGAATGAGAGGCTGGGGACATTTGGTCTTCTTGCCTCTGCAATTTATTAAAATTGGTAAAAGGGAAGTTACTAGTTACCTCCAACATAAGTCAAACCTCTATGAGGAGAATATATTGAACCTGGAAATAAATTGTTCCCCATCTCCAACAAAATGGACTGAATTAGTTGATATCGACAGTGTTCACACTCTCCTGGTATCGAATCCTTGAACTTGGGTGCATCCATCTGATGTTAATGACTGAGGTGAGAAAAACTGGTGCTTGAAATACAACTACCTCCAACTTAAATGCACAGAAGAAGAGAAAAGGGAAATGTTCTTGTACAATCTGAATGAATGGCACTTTAATGATTATTTTTCTAATAATAATCTGTAAATGTTCTGGAAATCTCACTCTGTATTGACTATCTTTACTGTCTGCTAGGCAAAAGTTTGGAATTTGTAGAAATTCTATTTTGGATTTAATGCTATATGAAGATTGCTCAGAAGAAAATATGATGCTGTTTTTAAATAAAAAAGTTAATACTTTGAAAATTAATCAGTGACCAGCAGCAAATCTAGAAGAATAAGATAGACATCCCTTAATGAATCTACTGAATATTGTATAACTAATTTATCCTGCAGTGGAAATAGTGTAGTAAAACAGCCCCATATGAGGTCATGGTTTCATTTTGAGAATTCCCAAAGATTAGAAAGGAATTGCCTTCTGAAGAAATCCACGTGTGTCAGGTAGTTTTTGTATTTTAACTTAAAAAGTTAACATTACACATCCTTTATGACATGTTTTCTATGTGCCAGGCACTGTGCTAAGTGCTTTACATGCCATGCAGCAGGCTCTGTTCTAAATGTTTCTCATTTAATGATTACAGTGACACTCTGAGGTAGGTGTATAAATATCTAAATAACTTGCCTTAAGTCACATAGCAACGACTTGCATCTGCATTTCCCTAGCTCCAAATCACGTACGTACATGCAATGTTATAGAAATTGGAGCAATGTAACATCTTATTTATTGAAAGCACACACGAATTCTATAGAATTATTTATTTATTTTATTTTTAATTAAATATTTTATTGTTGTTCTATTAAAGTTGTTCCAATTTTTCCACCTTTGCTCTCCTCTGCCCATCAAACCTCACTCCCTCAGTCAATCCCTACAATATTGCCCATGTCCATGGGTCATTCATACATGTTCCTAAACTGGTCCCTTCCCCTTCTTTCTATGCTTATTCACTGCCCCTCATCTAGTTGCTATCAGTCTGTTCCTTGTTTCCATGCCTCTGGTTCTATTTTTCTCCTTTGATTGTTTTGTTCATTAGGTTCTTCTTATAGGTGAGACCATGTGGTATTTGTCTTTCACTACCTGGCTTATATCACTTAGTATAATATTCTCTAGTTCCATCCATGCGGTCGCAAAGGGTAGGAGTTCCTTCTATCTTTCTGCTGTGTAGTATTCCTTTGTGTAACCGTACCACAGTTTTTTAATCCATTCATTTACTGATGGGTACTTAGGCTATTTTCAGCATTTGGCTATTATAAATTGTGCTACTATGAACATTGTTCTTTTGAATTGGTGTTTTAGGACTCTTAGGGTATAATACCAGCAGTGAAATCACAGAGTCAAAAGGCTGTTCCATTTATAGTTTTTTGAGGAAATTCCATACTGTTTTCCACAGTGGCTGCACCTGTCTGCATTCCTACCAACATTGCACTAGGGTCTCCTTTTTCTCTACATCCCTGCCAGCACTTGTTGCTTGTTGATTTGTTTATGATGACCATTCTGACCAGTGTGAAGTGGTATCTCATTGTAGTTTTAATTTGTGTCTCTCTGATGCCTAGAGATGTTGAGCATACTTTCATATGTGTACTGGCTTTCTATATGTCCTCCCTGGAGAAGGGTATATTCAGGTTCTTTGTCCACTTTTTAATTGGATTGTCTTCTTGGTGTTGAATTGTATGAGGTTTTTAAATATATTTTGGAGATCAAACCCTTATCCGAGGTATCATTGGCAAATATGTTTTCTCATATGGTCAGTTCCTTTTCATTTTGATGATGGTGTCTTTAGCTGTGAAGAGGCTTTTAAATTTGATGTAGTTCAGGTATTTATTTTTTTACTTTATTTCCTTGCCCTAGGAGATATATTGGCAAAACACTGCTGTGTGGGATATCTGACATTTTACTGGCTATGTTTTCCTCTAGGACTTTTGTGGTGTCATGACTTATATTTAAATCTTTTATCCATCTTGAGTTTATTTTGGTGTATGGTGGAGGTTGGTGATCTAGTTTCACTTTTTTTTGGTGGATACTTGTCCAGATCTCCCAACATCATTTGTTGAACAGGCTATTTTTACTCCATTCGATGCTCCCACCTGCTTTGTGAAATATTAATTGACCGTAGAGACTTGGGTTTATTTCTGGGCTCTCTATTCTGTTCAATTGGTCTATGTGTCTGTTCTTCTGCCAGTACCAGACTGTTCTGATTACAGTGGCCTTGTAGTATAGTTTGATATCAGGTATTGTGAACCCTCCTATTTTGTTCTTCTTTCTTACAATTGCTGAGGCTATTTGGGGTTGTTTTGGTTACACATAAATTTTTGAAATATTTGTTCCAGATCTGTTATATGCCATTGGTATTTTAATAGGGATTGCATTGAATCTATAGATTGGTTTGGGTAGTATGGACACTTTGATGATGTTAATTCTTCCAATCAATGAACACGGCATATGTTTTCATTTATTTGTATTTCCCTTAATTTCTTTCTTCAGTTTCTATAGTTTCTGAGTATAGGTCTTTTACTTCTTTGATAAAGTTTATTCCTTTGCATTTATTTTTCTTGTTGCTATAGTAAATGGAATCTTTTTCCTAATTTCTGTTTCTGACATTTCATTGTTGATGTACAAAAATGCCTTCGATTTCTGAATATTGACTTTGTATCCTGCCATTTTGCCATATTCACTTATTAGGTTGAGTATTTTTTTGGTGGAGGCTTAGGATTTTATAAGTACACTATCATGTCATCTGCAAATAATGACAGTTTTACTTCTCCTTTCCAATTTGGATGCCTTTTATTTCCTTTTCTTGTCTGATCACTGTGGCTAAAACTTCCAATCCTATGTTGAATAAAAGAGGTAGAAGTAGACACCCTTGTCTTGTTTCTGATCTAAAGGGAAAAGCTTTTAGTTTTTGCTCATTGAGTATGATGTTTGCTGTAGATTTATGACCTTTATTATGTTGAGGTATGCTCCCTCTACTCCCACTTTGCTGAGTGTTTTTATCATGAATGGGTGCTGGATTTTATAGATGCTTTTCAGCATCTATTTTTATGATCATGTGATTTTTTTTCTTTTCTTTTGTGTGGTGTATTATGTTTAATGATTTGAAAATATTGTACCATCCTTGCATCTTTGGGATGAATCCCACTCAATCATGGTGTATGATCTTTTTAATGTAAGTCTGAATCCAGATTACCCATATTTTGTTGAGGATTTTAGCATCTATGTTCAGCAGAGATATTGGCCTGTGATTTTCTTTCTTTGTTGTGCCTTTACCAGGTTTTGAAATTAGGATAATATTGGCCTCATAAAAAGAGTTCAGGAGTTTTCCCTCTATTTGAATATTTTGAATAGTTTGAGATGATAGAAGTTAGTTTTTCTTTAAATGTTTGGTAAAATTTGCCTGGGAAGCCATATGGTCTAGGGCTTTTGTATGCTGGGATTTTTTTTCTCCAGACTTTTTTTATTTGTCATATAAGCAAATAAATGATAGCCTTACTGTAAATATTTCTCTAAATCATAAAATGTTTGCCTGGCTCAAAGACCCACTCTTCACCTCTGCCTTAGGCATGAAGTGAACATCTGTGGCCGAGAGGTCCCCACCACTGTGTTTGGAGGTTGAGCATGTAGGGGAAAGCTGGGAACCAGGTAATTGTTTATTTATTTATTTAATTTTTTAAAAATTGTTCGAGTACAGTTGTCTCCATTTTCCCTCCACCACTCCCCCCGACAACCCCCCCTTGATTTTGTCCATGTGTTCTTTGTAGATGTTCCTGAAAAACCCTTCTCCCTTTCCCCCCATTATTCCCTCCCACCTCCCCTTTGGTTACTGTCAGTTTGTTCTTGTCCCTGGTTATATTTTGCTTGCTTGTTTGTTTTATTGATTAGGTTCCACTTATAGGTGAGATCATATGGTATTTCTCTTTCACCACCTGGCTTATTTCACTTAATGCTCTATGCTCTTCTTAATGCATAATGCCCTCCAGTTCCATCCATGTTGTTGCAAAGGGTAGGAGCTCCTTCTTTCTTTCTGCTGCGTAGTATTTCATCACGTAAATGTACTACAGTTTTTTGATCCCTTCATTTACTGATGGGCACCTAGGTTGCTTCTAGCACTTGGCTATTGTAAACTGTGCTGCTATGAACATTGAGGTGCATAGGTTCTTTTGGATTGGTGTTTCAGGGCTCTTAGGGTATAATCCCAGCAGTGGAATTGCTGGGTCAAAAGGCAGTTCTGTTTTTCGTTTTCTGAGAGAATTCCATACTGTTTTCAATAGTGGCTGCATCAGTCTGCATTCTCACCAACAGTGCACTAGGGTTCGCTGGAAAATTTTTTGGATTACTGCTTCAATTTCACCAGTTGTTATTGGTCTATTTAAGCTTTCTGCTTCTTCTTGATTCAGTTTTGGAAGATTTTATGTTTCTGGAAATTTGTCCATTTCATGCAGGTTGTTCAATTTCTTGGCATATAATTGTTTGTAGTAATTTCTTACAATCCTTTGTATTCCTGTGGTGTCAGTTGTAAATTCTCTTTCATTTCTGATTTTATTTATTTGGGTCTTCTCCTTTTTTTTGATGACCCTGGTTAAAGGCTTGTCAATTTTGTTTATCTTTTCAAAGAACCACCTCTTGGATTTATTAATCTTTTGAATTGCTTTTTTTAGTCTCTATGTCATTTAAATCTTCTCTGTTTTGATTATCTATTTCCTCTGCTAGTTCTGGGCTTTTGTTGTTATTCCTCTAGTTCTTGTAGTGTTAGGTTGTTTATTTGTGTTTTTTCTATCTTTTTTAAGTAGGCCTGTATTGCTATGAACTTTGTGTTCAGAGCTTTTAGCTTTCCCCTGAAGATATGCATCCAACTGGGGACTCCTGAACCTGGCCTCACTGATCTGCAGAGCCTGTAATCCCACAGGTGGGGGGCTGGGGACACCTGCCTGTGAGGGGACCTGCCTAACTGCAGTGAATCTCAGGCATTCAGCTCCTGGCTGTCCAGTCCCTAGCCTGCAACTCTTGCAGGAGACTCAGGCCCAAACTTTCCATTCTGCACATTCCTCTGATTGCCAGCCATGCTGGATTGGGTCCCACAGTCCCTTCAGCATGACTCTATCCCTCTGAGTTCTTTGTTTGCAGAGCTGTTGTACATGCACACACAGGGACAGGAGCACCGGGTGCCTGCTGAGTTGCGAGTCTCACCTCACCTTCTCTTTTAAAAGAGTTTCTGTGTGGCCCCCACACTGTAGCACTGAGCCCTTGGGAGCCTGTTGTCCACCTGCTCCCCCTCCCCCAAAGCACAAAGACTCTCTTGGTCAGGGCTAGCTGCAGCCTGTCAGAGCCTGTGACCGTTTTAGATAAAGTTTCTCTCTGGATCTCTCCCAGATGACATTGGAAAGAATCCTGCAGCAATACTATAACACAGGGTGGTGGTGGGGTGTTCTCACCACTCCCTCCAGTGATTCTTAGCTTCAGGCGGGCCTGCTCACACCACACTGTTTCTGCAGCCAGCACTGCCCCAGGCTTCTCCAGCTGCCCCTGGAGCTTCTGGTGCTGACTTGAACTGCAGCCTCCTCAGTCAGATTCTGTCCCATTCACAGTTCTCGTGGTACCTGGGGTCAGGGAGGCGATAACCCCTTCCCCAGTAAGTACGGCAGTCCCTGGATTCTGGCTGCTGGTGGCAGCAGAGTGTGCATGGCTTTGTTGGGGCGGAGAGCACAGAGACATACAAGTCTGAGCACCAAAGTGTGGGCACTCTGGAGGTGTCTTCCCAAGGAGCTTTTAAATTCCTCAAAATGGTTCCCACCCCAAATCTGCACAGCCAGGAGTGCCAGGTTGGGCAGTGGCGGTGGTAGCTGCTCTGCCAGAAGAGCCTGGGTGGCCCACTCCTGAGTGCCCTGAGGGTGGGCCGGTTCTTGCCCACTCATGCACTCACTCCACACACTCATCTGCATGCACACTTACTCACACCTGCTCTCACTCTCAGCTGGATTTTCGAGTAGATTGCTCTGTGGTTTAGCTACAAGACTGGTTTGGGTCTGGGAACAAGTAGACAGAGCTTCCAGCTACTCATCTTGGATCCTCTACAGAATTATTTAAACTGAGCAAAATTTGATTCTAGTTCAATGCTGTTGTATCACTGTTCAACATCACTATTCTTGGGAATGACATCCAGCACAGAGTACGGTTACTTATTAATGAGAATTATGGAATTATTTCTTGTTCTCCCACATTATGGTAACAGTATCTAATACAGACTTAAGTACACATTAAGCATTCAATAAATACTTGAATTGAATCAGGCAATAGATTAATTTTTATATACACTGGTTGACCTTGTAGAGTTAAAGAAAAAATTTTTTAAGTCTGAATTATGTGTTAATTCTAGACAGACACTACACAGGACCTAAAGAAAATATAGACATAAGCCTGGAATAGTTTATTAAATACATGGCTTTAGCAAGAAATAAGTCATGTAAATAGGTAGTATGAAAATAGCACCAGCTTTTTAAAACTGGAAACAAGTTACTGAAATTAAGCTGCTAAAAGTCAAACAGATAGAAAGTACCAAGTTTTCTGAGCCTCTGATTTCTTCATCTATAAAGTCATGATAAAAATATTTTATAGGCTGCTTTAACTATGAAAAATGACCGAACAGTAGGTACATTTTTATATTCTTTTGTAGAATTAAATTAAAATAAGTGTGTAGAAAGCATTTCTGGAAAGACCCACAGTAAATGCCTTTGGTCAGGTAGGCGTTTAGGTCATCTCTACATTAAACAAATATTTATTGCATTTATGCAGTGTGGTTCTTTTGATGTTCCAACTTTCCATTACTGAAAACAGTTCAGAGCAAGAATAATTGTGAGGAAGTCAGTTAGAAATTAAAAAGCAAAAAGGTGCGAACTCCACTACTCCCCACTCCTGCCAAAGTCTGAAAATCAGACCAAAATGATTAAAGGGCAAATTTGCCAAAATTTGAACAAGATGCCAAACACTGAAAATATCTATTTATTTTTTATAATAAGTCATGACTAAGATTAAATTACAGTGTTTTTTAAAATTAAAAAAAAATCAACCAACTTGCTTTTACTTAAATTGTTTGGGCAAAAACTATTTGTAGTGAAATTATCGATGGTTCTTATAAAAAATTGCCTAGTGTGTATATCTTTGTAAGACTTTTTATGATCTAAAAATTTAGAAATTGTAAAAGCTCTTGTTTAGACTTTGGAAAAAGATGCTCATTGTGACTGCAGAGAATCCAAGTCTCTACTTAGGGTTGATAACAGACCCTTTGAGTTAGAGGCAGCATGTCCCAGAAATATGCAGAAGCATTTCGTGTTGCCAGCGTGAATTGTTGGGAAGGCCCTTTCCCTGATAAAAACTGTGGCATGCAGAGTCTTTTCTCTCCGTGGGTAAAATGAATAGTGCATTGGTAGGTGATACTGTATGGGGCTGTTAGACCGAGTCCTTTGGGAACTTTTGGCTTGAGGACTGTTTTACCAGAAGACCTTACATACACAATAACATCAAATGTAGTGTTTTTAACACAGTCATATTAGTTTGCTAGGTAATTTTATTTTGTTGGAAGTTCATTTTTACTTGAAATTTCCAATTTGACCATTTGCATTTACAAGATTAACAGTGACTGACTGCATATAGAAGAGTTGTTTATTAATGTAAAAGAGGCATTTGATAAACTAGTAGATATTATTGGGAGTAGTCAGATAACATCAAGGAAAAAGAGAGATTTTGTTAAGCAAAGACAGGATGTACCAGAAGGATTCATTGACATCGGGGTGACATTGCCCCACAATGAACGGAGAGCACGTGAAGTTTGTAGTAAAGAGAGCAGTGTATGTGATATCAGAAGTCCTAAGTTTGAGGCTAGGTTGTCATTTACTGGTGATGTGGCCTCATGTGAGTCATTTAACTTCTGTGACCTCCAATTTTCCTGTTTCTTAAGTATAAATAATAAGAACAGATGCTTTCCTACTTATGGTATAATTGAATCTAATAAGATAGGGTTCTCCCCGGAAATAAATGTCATTCATCCTGAGACAAAAAAAGGGGGGGAGAGGAGGACTGGAACATGAAAAAAGAGGGAATCTCTCTACTTTTGGAGTTAGACTGTGGAAGCAGAGAGAAAGTAGGTGGAGCTAGGCTTGTGCAATAAAGGCCCCTCTGGAGTCAAACACTCTGGCACTATAGATTAGCATTAAGGAACATGTCTGCGAGAATTACTTTACAGAGCTATTAGAAACTAAATTGCTGAAGTATTGAGAGTTCCAGCCTGTAGTGGTGTTAGCCTAATTGTAAATGATGCTCAAGGCAGACTTCTTCCACCTCAAACCTGGAGAACCCTGTGTTCCAACAGCAAAGGCAGAAAACAGTGGAACCCCTCAGTTATCTGATCATCTTTTCTGATTGCTCTCCTGTAGGTGATAGGGAGAAGGTTGCTTGACTTCTTATACTAAATTGCAGAAGAGTTAGCACAAGAAGGGAGATCTGGAGAAGAGAAAAGGAACATTCTTGCAACAAGAGGTATGGAAGCTCAGAATCATTTTATTTGAATATTAAAGTGGGGCCCATTTTGTATTTCAAACTAGCATGTGTGTGTTGTGTGTGTGCATATGTGCATTGAGCTTTGGAAACCCTGAAGCAAAAACTCCTTTGACGCTATTAGTCCAACAGGTGAAAAACTTGGAAGTTGGATTAGTGTATAGATGATGTAAATGATTAAAATTATAACATTATTTTGAAGGGTAGACCAGTAGGAGCACATAAAATAGAGGATTTCATTCATTTCAAGAATCGGTAGAAGGAGGCTACTATGGACTTAATTGTGTCACGCCCCCCCCTCGCCCCCACTTCAATTCATATATTGAAACCTCAGCACGTAATATGACTGTGTTTGGAGATAGGGACTTTCAGGAGGTATTTAAGGTTAAATAAGATCATAGCAGTGGGCCCCTAACCCCATAAGACTGGTGTCCTTGTAAGAATGGAAGAGACATCAGAGCTATCAGAGCTCTCTTTGTCTTTGTGCCTGCACAAAAGGAAGGCCACATGAGGGCATGGCGAAGACAGAGCTTCCTCAGACCCCAACCCTAATGGCACCTTCAGATCTTAGACTTCTAACCTTCAGAAATGGGAGAAAATTAATTTCTGTTTCAGCCACCTAGTCCATGGTATTTCATTATCAAAGTACAAGAGACTAATACAGAGGCCTTCCTGTTTGGATGGTACCAACACCAGTTTATGACAATCATGACCAAATGGGAAGCAGTACACCTGAGACACCCTGATTAAATATTACTGGAATAGTGGATTGAGTTAAAGAAACAGCATGGTAATTCATGGATTTGACAAATTATGGAGGCAGTAGTAGCAGCAGCAGCAAAAGTGTCACTAGAGTAGACGGACTGCCAAGCATAGTGGATAAGTGTATGGGACCTGACCCCAGCCTGTCTGGATTCAAAGCTTGCCACTGACACCTGCTAGTTGTATGACCTTGGACAAGTTATTTAAACTTTCAGTTTCTTCATCTGTAAGATGGGATAATTATAATGTAACTACTATGAAGGTTTATTGAAAGGAATAACTATATTAATACATGTAAAGTGCTTAAATTAATGCCTGAGTATTATCAGCATTAGCTACTCATAAGAATAAAATATTCTTTCTTTTCAGAGCTTTCCTCTTTTCAGAGTCTGACCGTTAGAGTGACCATCACTCACTACCCTAGAAAGCACTTAGCCTCCAAATCACATCATTCTCACTTTCATGTCATAAACTGGAAATCCAACAACCAGGTTTTCATACACCACAAAGACATTTGCTTTTGTTTTCAGGTAAAAGCAGTCAAAAGATTTGCTCCCTAGAAAACCATCAAAAGACCTCCAGATGTAATGATTTTTACATTCCCTGTGAATTGGCCCTCATTTTTATTGTTTGAATTCTGGAGGATGCCTCATCCTCAATATTGCAATTCCTTTCATCTCAATGACGTAAAACCTTGTGTCCTAGTCAGATAGTAATTTGGATAAATCAATACCAGGGAAAAGAACCTGCTTTGATGCCCCCAGACCGGGGTGGACTTAGAAAAGTACTGGCCAGGTGTCATGGGACTCATCCCAAAGGGGTCCTTCTTGCCTTCTCTTTAGGACTCACTCAGTTCAGACTTACTGGAATCCTGATATTAGAATTCCTGAAAAGATTAATCTACTGTGTCAATATACTAAGAAGTGGTGGAGTTTGTACATCAACATGTGTACTCTAGGCTTCCAGGAAAATTCAAAGCCAAAGTGCTGTGATTAGGTCAAGAAGCAGTGGCAAATGAGGAATGGGTTTCCTTCTCTTCCGAAAATGTTTCATGGGAGGACTTGGGTTATTAAACTTGTTTAACTTGGTTTCATCTGCTGAACTGTGATCTTCAAAGTGAGTTTCCTAGTAAAACTGCTAATGTTAGTCTTCACAGAATTAAGATGATTTTTGCCAACCAACCAAATACACTTGTAAGAAACCCCTCTCTGACAGTTTGCTATTGCCAGGTTAGTGGAACCGCCAGAGCTTATGGCTGCAGATGGCTCATGGTTAGCCCAGTTGGCTTTGGCATATAATATCCTTCCATAAAAAACATCTTACTTTTTCTAAGTATCAATTAGTCTTTTTGGAAGACTTGGTTTTATGATTCTATCCCAAACACCTATCCTGTGTCTGGCACTTAGAGGTTTTCAGTGAATTATTATTATTATATTTATAATGTGGGAAATTGTTATATATTTTTTGTTTACTTGGGAAAAAGATATTTTCTCCAACTGTAAAGTCTACCAGAAACAGCCTCATTTTGAATGTTAGGAAAGAAAAATGACAGTTTTCTGGGAACTCATTCACATGTTAGGATAATGGAAAGTGCAAAGGAACAACCATGACCTTTAAATTTATTTCTTAATCTTTGTTCCCAAACATATTTTCAACTACTTATTGGACTGTTCCATTTGGTTATTGAACACATCTGAGCACAACTCAATGCCCATATGCTGAATCTGAATTCTCTGCACTTTTCAATGAACTATCATCCTCTTGGTCAGCCATATTTGAAGACTTAGAAATGTCTTAGACCTATTTCTCAATTTTGATTCAAATTATCCAAAAATTATGGGATAGCTACTTATTCATTCTTTGAAATAACACACGTTAACCATTATGCCAATTTCTGCCTTTCCTTTGCTGTATCACAGCTCTGGGCCAGGCTCATCCCGCTTCGTATCTGTTTAACTCTCTATTACTTCCTGCCGCTGATGCCCACTCATCTTAAGCTTTCATTTGCAGATACATTTTCCTGAACTCATTTATTATATTATTTTTCCCCACTTGCCTTCAGTGATATACCCTTTAGACTGCAAGCAAGCCTGCTGTGTTGAGGAATTGCCATATTTCCATTTGTCTAAGGGCTCTATATAATAACAATTGTTGTGGGAAAAAAGGGTATAGCTGAAAAGTTAAGATAAATTCTAATTCTAATTTTAGAAATATTAAAATTTGGGGGAAAACATGTATTGAAGAATGAAAAGAATATGGTACTTCCTTCATTTCTAACTCTAGAAACTAGCCCAGTGCCTATTACATAGTACGTCGTACTATTTGCTTCATTATTACTTTTTGATTATAATATTGTTAATTTACTAAGTAAATATTAATTGATGACACAGAAACACTATTATTTCAGATTGATATTTAAAGTCTTTAGTTCACTTTTTTTATTTTCCCGATCATATGAATTCACTTCAAGCTTTTTTTTTCTCTTTGTTTTAGGTGATCTCTGCCTTTCAGACTGGAATGTCCTATCTATTCTTCTCCCAGTTCTGAAATCTTACATTTATTAACTCTAGTTTCCCACTTGGTACTGCTTATTACAATGTAACCAGGTAAAAATCAACAATTATCTTAACAGCTGCTACCAGAACTTCACGTATTGAAGATAACTGTTTGTGTTTCAGAAAAATATCCTCATGAATGTGGACAGAGAGGCCCTCGAGCAGAGTTGGGAAGAAAAAGACAATAAAAAGGTGGAGATGCTCTGTTACTGTTTATACACTAACGGTATGAACTTGACTCTTTTTTTGCCTTCGAGCAAGAAGAAGTAAAGGGAGAGCAGCTAAGCAAGAGGCTGGAGGGAAGGCTAGATGTCAGAGACTGGAGCACAATTGCTGGAAGTACCCAGGGACTTTAAGACACTGGTGCATCTGATATTATACGTGTTTTTTAGCGCTGATGTCACCCTAACTCACTAGTATACTCTACAACAAGTAGCACACACGTTGTGTGACTGGGGTTAATTTGGTAAAAGTCACATAGAAAGGATGTGTGGGTTACCTGGTGTGGGATAGAGACAACATATGGAACACCTCAAGAGAGTCCAGAAGTTGAAATAGCACAGAAAAGGGGCTTGCCACAGAGGGAACCAGGAAAGCCATTGCGCCCTTACTCGTGCTGCCATTATAAGTTGTATCTGTCTTCTTGGGACCCTTGTAAGGTCCTTGTCAGCAGCAATTTTGACTTTTATTCCTTTTGTACTTCCTGCTTCGCCAATACACTATGAAGCTCATAATATATGTTGAAAAATATCGATTTGAACAATAAGGACATTTTCACTGATGCAGAAAGATGATCCTGATACAAAGAGGTTCAGTTTGATTATACATATCTGTCCTAATCTCTATCAGCAGAGATACATCTCTCAGGTACCTGATTTCCCAAAATGTGATTAAAGCTTTGTTCACCATTAAAATTTCCTGCCACTTACTGATGGAAACTAATAGGATAGCTATGGGCAGCAGGATAAGAACATAGTTGACGGGACAGAGTTATGGTCTTGGTGACTTCTGTGGACAGGAAAACACTTACCTGGGGAAAACCCAGGTGGGTGTTTTTACTTAACACTCATTCATATCTTGTTTACCAGAGTTCAATACCGTTTTCACTACTTCCAAACCAGCCAGTCTCTAGGTACTGTTTTTTTTAGGTGTATGTGTGAATGTTATTTTGCTGTTTCTCCAAGGAGTGGTTTACAGAAAAAGCTATAAGATTAATGACTATAAACTTCCTCCAGTAATGTGAGTAGATAGGAACTGTGGGAAACAGATCTATGAAGAATGCAGTACTGGTTCATTTAAGCCCAGATTCTCCCAATGCTAACAGCTAGGAGAATTCAAGGGGCACATAAATCTATTGGAGTAATTTAGACTAGAGTTTCATAATTCACTTAGTGAGTAATATTCATTATCTGCTACATGGAAAGTATGGTATTGGGCACCGAGTGAAGGCAAATATGAAGAAATTAGGGTCCTGTATTTAAGAATTTTATAATCTAGAATTAAAACCTGGTTTATAATCTAGTCATTGAATTAACAATGTCACAAAGTGCCCTAAAAGAAGCTGAAGTAATGAGTTACAGGGTTCAAAGGAGGAAGTATTTTTTTCCCATGGCTTGATTTGGGGACATAAAATTTGAGCTGAACCTGGAGGTTGAGTGGGATTTACTAGGTAAAACACAGGGTGAAAGAGAGTGGAGGGGAATCACAGACAGAGTGAATGACATCTGCGTACGTCCAATATCTCTCTTTAATTTGCCTTTTAACACCGCTGCCACTGTATTCATCAATACTCTTCCCTTCTTGTTTGCCCATGACAATCACCTTACTAATAGGTCTCCTTATCTCCAGTCTTGCCTCTTCTAACTTATCCTCTGAAATATATTGCCACACATGTTATTCTACTACTAAAAATCATTAAATGTTTTTCATGGCATATTTAAAAAACAAAGTCTGTATATAAGGCCTTTTATAATCTGGCTCAGTTCTACCACTTATGGTTTTGCACCCTCCAGGCGACAGTTAACAATGTATGGGGACATTTTTGATCACCATAGTTCAAGGGAGCATGCTCCTCACATCTGGTGGGAGAGGATAAGGATGCTCCCAAATATCCTACAATGCACAGGATGGCTTCCCATAACAAAGAATGATCTGATCCAGAATGTCAATAGTGCAGAAGTTGAAAAATTCTGCTTTACATAATTTAATTCAGTTGTATGAGAGACCACTGATTCTTAATAAATGTAAAACTCAACCAGCAGTTATAGAATTCTATGGGTAAAGAGGAGAATATAAATATAATATAAACCTATTAGCTTATAAGCATTTAGCATGTCCTACACATCAGCCAGTGTTAACGCAGTCAATACAGCACACTGTTTGGTCCCCGTGTTGTGTCAGTGGGCATCAGTTAAGGAAGCTTTTACTTGTGAATCCTGAACAAGCTATATCTCATCCTCATGCCAGACTCCCACACACAATTTTCTCTCTGCTCGTAATTCTCTTTATTACCCCTTCGCCCAGCAGACTTACACTTATCTTTCAAGTCCCAGCTTAAATAGAATATTCAAGGGTACAGTTTTCCTAGTTCTCCATATGGTCCACTGGCTTAGCCATTCCCTCCTATCCTCACCTAGCACATGCTTAACAGAGAATTAGAATTATTTATAATGTGTATTTCTTCTATCATTAGAGTAAGTTCTTTGAAGACAATGTTCATGTTTCATCCTTGCATCTTTGGTACTTATCACAGTACCTGGAACATAAACAAAAAAAACAATAGATGTTGATTTAGTAAATAAATGAGGAAGAATGAAAAACTTATATGTGTGCCAGAAACAGGGAATAATCTACTTTGGAAAGGAAGGCATGAGTGAAGAAGTAGTAAAAGGTCAGACCGCAAAGCTATTTGGGGCTTAGATTATGCCTTTAGAGGCCTGGACTTAGGGGTTTATTTGGGAAGATTTAGAGAAACTATAATTTTTTTAAAATCGAGAGGTGATACAAAGTGGCACTGTGGAAACATTAATCTGGTAGAAGTATTAGAAAGTGTTTGGTAATTATAATTAAGCACTGAACCATTTAATCATACTGAATATGAGACTTAGGTAAATACTGTGGTTTTCAGTGCTGAAGAGAGCATGTGAACCTAATCTGGGGTCAGTCCCAAGCCTGTAAGAATAATGAGAAGGAGGCAGGAGAGCATCACTATAATCACACAACTTGTCCCAAGGGATCTGTTTATTCTACAGAAGAGGGGGAGTGGATCAATGTGGGGAGATCATGACAGGGATTCTGGGTAGCCATTAGAACTGAGCAAAGCCGGGCATGCCCTGCATGAAAGTGTCTGTGCCCCTCCTCATAGGTGTGCTTTCTCGGTGTATTTCGTGGTGGGCATTGCTATTGGTATCTAGATTATCACAGAGGAATCTGGTAGCTCTTGTTTCTGCTCATTTATCTTTTCCACCTTCCTTTTTACAGCCACAGGATTTTCTTTCCTTGGGGTAAATTCTCTTCTCTACATGGTGCGTATGTATATTGATCATTGCCCTCCTATCCTCTGCCTTCCATGGCACATGGTTGAAGCATGACTCAGGTGAGCCAATCGCAGTACCACCACCTCTGTCTGGACACTTAATCACAGGGGTGTGTTTAACAACCAAATCAGGCCAATTAGAATTCTTTTCCAGAACTCTACAGTTGGAGTTAGAGAGCAGTCTTTTTCTTTTACTTAGTAAATTATAAGGATATGGAGCACAATTGTCAGTGGCCATCCTCTGATACATGGAGAGACTATGCATGGAATAGAAAATAGAGAAGCCAACAGGGGCCAATAGAAATAAGAACTGGATGCAGGCAAACATTGTGGTAGCACTAAGGCTCCGATCTGGTCTCTGAATGGCTGGTTTCTGTGGCTTCTCTTCCAAGTTCATGACCTATCTCAGTTTGCTCCCTAACCAGAGGGGTCAATTCACTTCTGCTTTTGCTTATGTTAATTTTTGTTGGGTTGTGGTCATATGTAACAAAAAAGTCTTAACTCATAGAGTTATCCTTTGCCTAAGGGTGTAATAATATGGGGGAATATGCTTTGAACAGCAGGCTGGGATCTGAAGTATCAGCTCTTATTGTTAAAGAAATTTACCTCATTCTTTTTTTTTTTTAAATCTTCACCTGAGGATATGTTTAGAGAGAGAGGAAATGAGAGAGAGGGAGAGAGAGACAGAAAGAGAGAGACAGAAAGAGAGAGAGGGAGGGAGAGAATCATATGCACGCCCACTGGGCATCCAACCTGTAACCTTTTGGCGTGTGGGACAACACTCTTACCAACTGAGACACCCTGCTTTCTCAGGTTGACCCTGGGGCTGCTGAGTTTAAATGGGAAGAGGACGCCTTTAATCTGACTTTAATCTGGTGCTTTAATCACAGTGCTTCTAAAGTGGGCACTGTGCTCCTCCACACCCTGCTTTCTCAGGTTGACCCTGGGGCTGCTGAGTTTAAATGGGAAGAGGACGCCTTTAATCTGACTTTAATCTGGTCTGTCCCTAGAATACTCTTTAAGCCTGCTTTCAAGTATTTTTTTCCCTGAGTTTACTTCTTTTTGCTCATTCTTGATCAGGGACACTAAGCAGGGATAATCCACATTGGTTCCCAATCATCTCCAAATTTTTCTCAACATTCAACAAAAACCCATTACAAATGTTTTAAATTCTGACAGTGAAAGAGCTCAAAATGCTGTCTTTAAGATATGAAGAAGAATTTTGCTGTTCCTTTGCACCATCTCAGTGGTGATTCAGAGTATGTGCCAGTACAGTGAAGTCTACCTGTAGGTCCACGTGTGGCTCCACTTGTTTGGAGACTGAAGGATCACAAAAGAGTTTTTCTCCCTACCCGCCCCCCCATATATATAACAATGGGAAAAAGGACAGGGTAACAGCAGCACACCCTCTGATTTGGGGGGACACAGTTGGCAGCAGTCACCAAGCTGTGGAAGTTCTAAAGTCCCACCGAGCGGACACTGCATAGCAGAAAGCTTCCTTAATCCTTTGGGCTGTGACCCATTCTCTTGAGGAACCTCTTAGGGCCCAGACCTGTGCAGGGTGTGTCCTTTTCTCTGTCCTTCAGTGCTTCTAAAGTGGGCACTGTGCTCCTCCAAACCCTGCTTTCTCAGGTTGACCCTGGGGCTGCTGAGTTTAAATGGGAAGAGGACGCCTTTAATCTGACTTTGCCTATGAGCACTTTAATCAACCACAGGTTTTTATTTGGCATTTGTCACTAAAAGTGTTTTCAGTCCTGTTTCTTACTTACTTTTGAAGTGTAGAAGCATTTGACTTTCCAACCTGGAAGACCCTGGATTTCTGGTCTGTCCCTAGAATACTCTTTAAGCCTGCTTTCAAGTATTTTTTTCCCTGAGTTTACTTCTTTTTGCTAAATGAGACAAAAACCCACCAATAGTGCAAATGCTCTGTTTCCCACCATTTTACTCTGAAATGCCTGCCTAAAATATCCATGTGAGGTGACTTCCAAGTCACTGCATGCAGTAACCACACCAAACATTTTACCACTGCAAAACATATTTCCAACCTCTGCTGTCAGTTTCCTTGCTGTTCATTACCTACTAAACAGATTCACATACTTTAGGTTTTTGTTATACCAACACTCTGCATTCAGATATTCATTTCTTTATTAGAATAATTAATGCTAGTTGCCACAACAAACATCCTGAAATCTCAGCGCTTATACAACCTCAGGTTAATCATATTTGTATTAGATGTCCAGAAAGAGTTGGTAGAGAGGGAATGAGCTCCTCCACACCATCACTCAGGGAATCGGGCTAATGGAGGCTCCACTAATCTTTTAACACCACCTGGAACACTTAGCTTTTGAGATTTCTTGGCATAAGAAGAGAAGGATGGAATGGCACACCAATTCTCAACTCCTCAGGCCCAGAAGTTATAAATGTCACTTCTGTTCATGGCTCATTTGCCTTAACTAGTCATCTGGCTCTAACCTAATTGCGAAGGAGGCTGAAGGACATAAAGAACCATATAGAATAGTTGGCAAGCCCCATGTGTCTCTGCCCCTGGAATCTACTGTAGGAGTATGCAGATGTCCGGGAGTCATTAGTTTGTTTAACAAATGTTTCCAGTTCTCCTTCCCAGCTTGTTTGTATTTTTCTATTTCTCTGGAGTTCGAGTGGTCATATACTTTGGCTATTTGTTGTTTGGGGCAATAAAATTAGGGAGAAGGATATGTGTTTCACCCAAGTGGACTCTTTAAGAGCAGTGTGCATTTGTTGTCTCCTCTCATTTCATCTGCCTCAGTGACCAGCAGTGTTCTGGAGAGAGGTGTTTCGTTAGCCTGGTTCCCAGAGTGAGGGTTTCTTAAACAGAGACCCAATCAAATCACAACAGACATGTAGTGACAGCCCCAGAAAATCCCAGTTTGAAGTCACTGGAAAGTGCGTGGTTGTTTATCACTGAAATATACGAGGGGGGAACCCCCCCAAAGTAGAATTTATTAAAAAATTGTATATTCTTACATGTTTCAAGTTCAGTCACCTTCAAAGTACTCTCCATTTAATGCAATACACCTATCAAGACATTTTTTTTCACTGCTCAAAAAAGTTTTTGAACTCAGCGATTTGGATGCCTTTTAGTGCTTCTGCCATTTTTTTTTCACCTCTTCCATGTTGGCAAAACATTTCCCTCTGAGGACATTTTTTCATCTGGAGAAACAAAAAATGTCACTCAGGGTAAGATTGGGTGAATAGGAAGGGTGGGGCACCAGGGTCATGGTGTTTTGAGTCAAAAACTGTTAAAAAGTCAGCATGGTGTGGGCAGGTGTATGCATAAATCATGCACCATAAAACGGCAAACACATTGAAAGAATCTTCAAAAAAAAACTCGCTGAAGCTGAACACAGCCTCTCACAACAACGCCAGCTAGTATACTGATACAGATGGCTTCCTAGAACACTCACATAGTGGGAGAAGTCTGTACTACCAGGGACCCACCCTCCAGAAGATAATTTTAGTTTTGGGGGGTTACCCCTTGTATTTCATTCCATGCTGAATGATACCATGTTTTTAATCTTCGTTTCTGTACTGCCAGTAACTCAACAAATGCCTGTTGAAGGAATTTTTCCCCTTTTTAAAAATTTATTTTGAATTATAGTTCACATGCAATAGGTTAGTGTCAAGTGTACACCAGTGATTTTTAAAGTGACTCCTCTTCTTGTGTTACTACTGTTTCTCTTGGCTGTCTCTGTATATCTGATTGGCAAGGACTGTCCCAAGCAGCAGAACCAACTTTTTTAATGGTTACCTGAAATGGTCATTGACAACCTGGAGCCACAGAAAAAAAATATGGAGAAGGAGCACCAGTGGCGATTCCTAACTTTGTTATCAAAGCAACGCTTTCTCTCTGGTTTTTTTTTTTTTTGATAAAAGTGAAAACCCTCTTCAAATTTTTTTCAGTGAGCAAAAACAAATAGTACTAATGCAAGTCTTTCATAACAGTGTAACTCGAGCTTTTAAAAAAGGACTGAATCTGCATAAAGTTATGAGAACTCTATGCAGTTTACCAAACAGATAATTTAAACAAAATAATATTTACAAATAATTTTGGTATTTACTTTGAGTTCTTCTCACTAGGGAACTGATAAAACGTGTAGGCAGTTGTGCTTAAAGGAAATGTGGCCAATGGTTCCTGACTGTTGCTTTCCAGAGTTTTTTCTCTTCAAGCTGTACTTCTTTGTACGGTTGTGAACCATCCAGTGACTTTGTGTTCCTTGATGTTGATGGTTTACCTAACTGTACTGGAAGGGTTCGTTTTTTTAACTAAAATTTTTTTAGTCTCTCTGAAATTTTGTCAAAGATTTTAAATATAGAGTCCTTATTGATAGTTATTTTTACAGAGTTAAACATTGCTGATCTTAATTTCATGTATTTAAGGTAGACAGGCCAGATCTGTCCATTGACCCCATTCCCACCGGGCCTTTACCCTCTACTCTTCTAAACCTGGCCTTCTGCCCAGACAGGCTGACTCCCATTAGTGAGTTCCCATGCCCCCTGGTTTGGGGTTGAGTTTTGCCAGTGGGAAGCCTGGGCAGTAGGTGAAGAGAGGAAAGGAAGGGAGGCTCTGGTGCCCTTTCCTCAAGGTCTCCTCCAGCTGGCGGCATCTCTCCAACAGAGGCACAACTTTTCTAAATTCCTTCAGTACTTTCTCACTTCATCATAGCTTGGGCATTAGGCTATTACTGACTTTTGTATGTATGATTACCACAATACACATCATTGCAAATGTTGTTCTGTATATATAAAACTCTCATTAAATTATTCTATTTTGACCATCTGAGGAAACACCATCTGTTTCCTCTTGGGACACTAAGCAATTCAGTGGATGACTCTTTGCATCTACTCTCCATGTTTCTATTTCTCTTTTATGTTGCTGTTGTTGTTGGCACTTCAGCTGTGTGTGATGTCTGCTATGCGTGCCTTTCTGGGTGTTGTTTCTATTTAGTATAGTGTGTCTAAACTGCCTGTATATTTTCTGCCAAATAAGGGCTGTAGTTTTCAGATGTATAGTATGTTTCTTCCTATTACTTTGAAATAATTGAAAACCTACAAAAGTAGTTTAAAGAGTTTTTTCATTCTGAACCATTTGAGTAAGTGGTTGATAAGATTGCCCCATAACCTTCAAATATTCCAGTGTGTATTATCTACGAACAAGTACGATCTTCTCCATAACCTCAGTGACATCGTCAAAGTCAGGAAAGTAACATTAATATATTGCTAGCACCTAAATCACAGATACCATTCAGGTTTTATCCTTTGTCCCAATAACGTCCCTTCCAGTAAAAAGAATTGAATCCTGGATCACACGAAGCACTAAGCTGTCATCCTCTGCAGTCCCCTTTTAATGAGGGACAGTTCCTCAGTTTCTTTAAAATTTCACACTTTGATAATTTATGAAATTAGTTTTTAATGTGTCCCTAAATTTGGATTTATCTAAGATTTCCTCATGATGAGAGTCAACGTGTACTTCACGATTTTGTGTTCTTCCTGCATCCAACTAGGCGGTACGTGTTTTCAATTGTCCCTTTACAAGGTGATGCTAATTTTAATTTTCTGTTTGAGTGGCATCCGCCAGATTTCTCCTTGGAAAAACTGTTTTCTTCTTTGCAATTAATAAGCATTGTGTGGATAGTCGAGGCTATGTAAATATCCCATTCCTCATGAAATTTGTACTCACTAATTTTAGTATCTTTTGATACTTCTTGGCTGAATTATTACTATGATAGTTGCCAAATAGTTATTTTCTAATTTCACCATTCCTCCTGCATTTGTTCATTGACATTCTACTCTAAGAAATTTATTCCTCCAATTTTGTTTTTTCACTTATTTATTTAGATCAGTGTGGACTTATGAATTCCTGTTCTAGTCAATGGGTTATCATCTTTTACTGACGTTATTTATTCTGATGGCCAGATTGGCCCAGATCTGCCAGTACAAGCCCTTTCAAGATAGCTTCCATACTGTTTGACAATTTCCTTGTCATACTGAATACAATATTCAGGCTGGTCTTTAGTTTTTCCTGCTCTAATCCTGTAGTCAGTAATTTCTCCAGGGAGCCCTGGTCCCTTTTAGTGAAGAATTGTATTAAAAATCAATACCTGGACATTTGGCGTGCTCGTTGGTTTAAAGTGTCATTGCACCCACATGCTGTCAGTGGATAAAACTAGGGAATATATGTAAGTTATGTGCTCTGAGTATGTACACATATTCACACATATGTTAGTTATCTGTTGCTACATAAAACTCAGTAGCTTAGAAAATGGACATGTTTTACTTCACTGTTTACTCCAGAATTCAGAAGTGGGTCAGCTGGGTGGTTCTGGCTCAGTGCCTCTGGTGAGGCTGCAGTCAAGGTGTGGGCCAGGACTCTGACCTTCAGGCCTGACTGGGGCTGAGGGTCCACCTTGAAGGTGGCTCACTCACATGTCTGGGAAGCTAGGAGTGGTTATAGGAGGTGGCCTCATTTCCTCATGTCACTGACTCTTCCACAGGGCTGCTTGGATGCCATAGTAACATGGTGGCTGGCCTCCCCCAGAGTGAGGAAGCCAGAATGTCTTTCATAACCTAGCCCCAAAGTCTCACTGTGTCATTTCCACTGTATCCTATTGCTTACACAGGTGAACCCTATTTAGTATGGGAGGGGACCTCACAAAGCTGTGAATAACCAGAGGCAAGAAAATTTGAGGCCACTTGACAGGCTGGCTACAACAGTATCTCTTTCTCTCTATTTTTCTATCTATCTATCTATCTATCTATCTATCTATCTATCTATCATCTATCATCTACCTGTCATTTATCTATCATCTATCTATCAATCATCCATCTCCCAATATCCCTGTGTGTGTGTGTAAGTTTATACCAACACCTCCAAATTCAATCTAACACCACAGGATTCATTCTAGTTTTTGGTCTTTTTGTCACAGTTAGACAGCAGACTTCCATTATTCTCATATATCCCCAACATATTTACTCCTCTGGTCATCTCCCCTGAATGTAGTCAATCTCATGGCCCTGTGCCCACGTACTACCACCCCCTGTGGAAATGAACCCCTGACAACTTGAGCCCTCAGCAGTTGCCAGGCCACTGCAGCCCCTTCTCCCATCCACTCCACATGAACTACTAGCTCGCTAAGGCCCCACAGAATGGTTTTTGAACTGAGTTATTCAGGAAGTTATTCCTTCCTATTGAGGAAGGAAGATAAGTACCCATGACTGTTTCCGTGTGTGTCTGAATTGCAGTGTGACAGTGGAAAGAATTTACACACTTAGACGTGGACCGTAGAAGCAGAACTCTAGACTTAGTTAAACTGACACACAACCCCACATCGATGCACAGGTCTGAGAACTGGGTCATGTGTCCTGTGCACATGGGTCACACCCTCCCTCCGTCTTTTAACAATTGCTTATTTAAACTGTCAAGGATGCTTTTATGTAGGCTACATTTATATCCTTTCACCACTTATTCCCCCCCTTTTTCTTTTCCTTGTATTCTCTTCTCTTTCTTTCCCTTCACTTCTCTTCACTCAATATCCCACAACCTTCATCCTCTCCCATTTAAATTTTTTTATGTATTGATTTTAGAGAGAGAGAGAGAAACATCGATTTGTTGCTCCACTTATTCATGTGTTCAGTGGTTGATTCTTACATGCCTGTGGCCTTGGCCTCTCAGGACAGCACTCTAACCAGCTGAGCTGCCCAGCTAGGGTCTTTCCCTCTGTTGTTGTTGTTGCTGCCTCTGCTTCCAGTTTGTCCCTGATCTCTGCTGGCACACTCAGAGACATTGCTTTCCTCACGGCAGCCCTGAAGTTATTAATTGTGTGGTGCTGAAAAGCAAGCCGCCATTGTGGCTTCATTAAAAAAAATGAATACATATATTAGAATGACTTTTCACCCTTAAGCTTTCGGTCTCAAATAAGAATGCTTACTTTGAGAACATGGCAATAGGATTTTCCAAAAGTCAGCGTCACTCCTGTGTTTGTGCTGCAGAGCTTGCGATTGACCTTGAGGACCTCAGTTTCTGAAAAAGAAATTTGAAGGGGTAAGGCAGCACTTCCAACGCATAAGTAATGATTATTCTAACAGTTTACTTTCTTTAAATTACATGCTGATGAATCACACGAAGCATTGTCCCTACTCTGGTCCTTTCATCCCAACATAAAGTTAAGGTGGTTTTCTAGGTGAGACGTTTCCTGAAGGTTATGGAACAGAGGTTCCAGGTGCATCAGAGGCACACAATTGTGACTGAGCAAGTGGTTAAGCCATTTTGTCTTTCAACAAAAAGAGGGATAATGGATAATGAACCATTTTGGGGGCAAGATGTAAAACTGGAGGTTGGGCTTGTTTAAATCATCCACAGAATTGCATGAGGTTTTGGAAATTTGGATGAGTTCTTTTTTCTATTCATGGAAACATATCAACATATTTGTTATGCTCTGCCTGTGGAAAGATGTACAGAAGGAGAGAGAACTAACACACATACACACACACACATGGTATGTCAGAGCCGGGGGACTAACACCTTTGTGCTCGACAACTCTTACACCTCATTTGAGAAAAAGATGTGGAGGAGGTCAGAGGAAGGACTACCTCCAGAGTGTGCATGTGGCATGCATGTGGGAATGTGTGCTCAGCGGGGAGACTCAGTACAGAGCTGGGGAAATGTGAGCAGATTAATATTTAGTATACTTCACAGGTTCCGAGGTAATCACTGCACAAAGCCAATATGTCATAGCAGTTTTATGCTGTGAAGAATTAATTCACCATGGCTTGTAAAATGACTTACACTTTTTTAAAAAGCTTTTATTTTTATTTATTTTTAGAGAGGGGGAAAGGAGGGAGAAAGAGAGGGAAGGAAACATCGAGTGGTTGCCTCTCCAGCGCCCCCTACTGGGGACCTGGCCCATGGCCCAGGCATGTGTCGCGACTGGGAATCGAGCCTGCAACCCTTTGGTTCACAGCCTGCGCACAATCCAATGAGCCACACCAGTCATGGCTGTGTTAATTGGCCTACACTTTTTGAAATGAGGTCAATGCCAAGTTTTATCTAAAGTAACTCTTTAGAAATATCATTCCAGTGACTATGAAAAGGATGAGGTAAACAACTATAGAAGATAAACATTTTAAAATGTGATGATTGACATTTGAGAAAAGTACAGAATAATTCTCAGATAAAACTATGTGACAACATTAACCACATTTTGCAATATAGGGAATTTGCAAAAGCCAGTTTTACCTTGTGCTTCTTTTTAACTATACTAAGATTTCATGACATGAAACTAAAATGGGCTTTTAATGATTTTGATTTTGAGAAGACAAAATGCAACATTTCTCCTGTATAAATTTTGACATTAATGTTTTGCTTATTTATTGTAACTCCAGTTTTTGTGGGTGTATTTAATGTGTTTATTTGGAGTGGAAAGAAGGGTATCAATGTAAAGAAAATGCACAAGAACAGACTAAGCTATGATCTCACTCTGGGGAGGAAAGGATTGGAAAGAAATGTAAATCCCAGTGGTTCTTTTCCAGTCATCATGGAAAAATCAAAACAAAACAAAATGTAACAAAAACAATAAGTACTTTCCACAAGTCTGTTGGTCTTCCATGCTTTCCTTGAGTTTATTTTTCATTTGTCTTTATAAGAGAATTAAAAGGAATAAGGTCAGTGGAGTTTCCAAATAAGATTAGCAAATGGTTAGCAAAATTAGAAAGTGAAAATAATTTTTTAAAATTTCTGTTTATGAAAGGCGTCTTTCCTTTCAGTAGGGGAACTCCAGAGGAACAAAAACATGAGAGTTTCTTAACTTTGGGTGTAAGTGTTCATCATTATTTCTCAAAATATGTAAGCAAGTTTTCTATTCCTCAAGGAAATTTTTTTTTTGTGGCACAAAAAATATTATTGGTCATTATGGTAGAGATTTATTGTCTTATCTCTCTAGCATCAGTTACCCTGTCTTCTCATAATGGCACTTTTATTTTCCTTGAGATATAATCCTTCTCACACTCTCCATTTAGGTGGTCTGGGTGAGGCCGAGTGTACCACTCCCTGGCCCAATGACTCAGGCCTCGCCAATCAGCACATTCTATTTCTTGTCCACTGTGTTTGGTTCCAGGGTCATCAAGTGACTCAATTCAGGCCAATGAGAGCCAGTTCTGGGACTAGGTCGTACTTATAAGTACTAAGAATATTTTTGCACTGTGATTTTTAGCTGGAGAACAGCGAAGGAGACCTGCAGGAACTGGAAACCAGGACACAGGTAGAAGCAGCCTGAGCAGCAGAGAAGAAAGTGCTGTTGAAATGAGGAAAAGCACTGAGTGCTGATGACCATATTTGGGATCCTTTACAGAAGTTTTTTTTTAAATATAAAGTTGGCTTTTCAGGTCAAATTTCTGGTTAAAAAATTAGCAGAGGACAAATATGGACTATATGGAGTCAGTATTGATTGTTAAGCAGGAAGTAGTCAATTCATACTGAAGTGCCATTCATACTTTTTGCCTTACCCTATTCAGACTTTTAAAATTTACTTAACCAAAACATTTTGGTACTTATTATGTGCCAGCCACTGTTTTAATCACTTTACCAATAACAATTCACTTACTTCTCATAATAAGCCCATGGTGTAGAAATTACTGATAGGCTTATTTTACCATGGAGGAAGATGAGGCACAGAGAGGTTATGTAACTTGCCCAAGGTCACACAGAGAGCAAGGAGCAGAACAGACCTGGGAATTGGACACTGGCATTCTGACTTTAGATCTACCCTAGTCACTATGTGACACTGCCTTTCAGAATAGTGCCCCACCCCGTCCAGGCTCATAAACAAACACAGAGAATGTATTATTCTGCATTTATTGAATAAAATTGAGACAGATCAATACTGTCAAATAGCTTGTTAGTAAACAAAGTGAGACTCTGAAGCAATATGGCGTTGTGATTAAAAGTGTGGGCTCTGAATTCAGACAACTGGATTTGAATCCCAGCTACACTAGCTCCAGCTGTATAGGTAAATCACTTTACCTCTGTATGTCTATTTTCTCATTTATAAAAGGAGCCAACAGTAGTACCTATCTCTTTGGGTTGTCATAAAGATGAAAAGTGATTGCCTGTATAGCGTTTAGCAGAGTAAACTAATTTAACTCTTGTTATTAACAAGTCTCATTTTTTTGTTGTGTCGTTCTTACATACGATTTTTTCTTTCTTTTCCATTTATATCCATCAGTACATATGGCTGCTCTGCTCTTAGTGTAGCAGTACTTTTATTATTTTCTCACAAATTCATTCTTTTAATTAAGTCCAGTCTTTTAATCATCTCTGATCTTGTCCTATTTTTTTCTTCCCTTTCTAACAGGCTTTTGTTTTGGAACAATGAGGGAAAAGGTGGGATACAGCCAAAGTCAAGTTTCTGACTCTGTCTTTAGAGAACCTGTAAGGTGCTCAGTCATTTCCTATTCCTGCTAAAGCTGAGAGGTATTGGTGCCATTTGTTTGTTCAGCCCTTCAGATCATTTTCTTTGGAGAGGGACCATCAACCACTGGTTAAGGAGTTGCTTCTGATCTCCACGAGTCCATACAGGAAGCCAGAGTGCAAGTTAGCTCAGTTTTCAAGGGTAAAGGCCAATGACCAATCAGTGAATAAATTTTAAAATTTTGTTACACTCTCTGAATAATCAGTATAAAGGTATTTAAAAATATGTAATGGCATAAAACTATTGGCAAATCTGTACAGAGCATTATAGATTGTGGTTGTTTAGTTCCTGTGCTTTGTGACTCATGGTCAGCCACAATTAAATGCTTCGGAATATTCCCTCAGCCAGCTCAGTGACGAACACCTCACACCCACAGAAAAAGGGCAGAAAAGGCTTTTTTCTCTCCTCCACATGTGAGACATAGGTATGATCTACTTTAGAAGGGAGCATTATAGCAATTAAAAGCAATCAAATGACTATTGTACTATATCTGTCTTTCTCCTCTTATGACTTGCTATATTAATCAGCTATGGAGATAAATTTAAATGTAATGATCATATTTTACCATATTGTATATGAACTCAATAGTTTTCTTCCCCTGGACTTCAAATCAAGACAATGGCAAAGGCTGACCTAACCAAAATTACCCAGTTCTAACACTTTGTGACCCAGTTAGATTTTGAATTGCTGTAATATTCTTTTATCCTTAAATATTAAACTCAATCTCTTATATTTTTTCATGTGGTGAAGAAATGATAGAAAAAATGTTTTCACTAGAGTGTTTCATCTCATTGTTAACAAAAAATGTTAGGAAATGAACATCAACCTTCCCTCGGAGGAATTCTCTCTTTGGCCATTGCTAGCAGCAGGATGTAGTGTTAGAGGGACAAACATGACCTTGTGATCCTTCTGCTAATGTGAGCCTTTTAGGAAGATTAAGCTGATTTTCCGAACAACTGGAGCACTGAGGTAGATAAATGGAAGCACTGCCCTGCCTCACCTTGGCACAAAGTTCTCTGTGAAACCATGAATCAGCTTCCTCTTAGCAAGTAAAAATGCTCTTAAAAAACTCATTACTCAATTCCTTGGAAGGAATTTTGAAAAACTGATGACAACGTTGTTCATTATTTTGTGAAGGTACGGAAGAAACCTGTGTCCACTGATTAGTGAATAGGTAAAAAAGATGATACATATACACACACACATACACATATATATTTCATATATATATAGTAAAAAATATATATAAAATGAAATATTACTCAGCTATAAAAAGAATGAAAATTTGCCATTTGTGAGAACATGGATGGACCTACAGGGTACTGTGCTAAGTGAAATAGGCACAGAGAAAAAAAGTACTGTATCATTTCACTTCTATGTCACATCTACTGAACAAACAAAACGAAGGGAAACAAACTCCTAGATACAGAGAACAAACTGACAGTTGCCAGACCAGAAGAGGATGGGAGAAGTGTGAAAAGGGTGAAGGGGAGTGAGAGGGACAAATTTCCACTTATAAAATAAATAAGTCATGGGAATGTAATGCACAGCATTGAGAATACACTCAATAATATTGTAATAAATTTGTAGTGACAAGTGGTTACTAGACTATTGTGGTGATCAATTCATTAGATATATAAACTGAGTAACTGAGTAAACTGAGTATGTTGTATACATGAAAATAATATGTTGTATATTAACTATATTTTAATAAAAATAGTTTGTTATTTTCTTCTTATTGGGTAATGTATGAGTATTAGAGAATATTAAAACATGGAGAAAAATGAAGAGAAAACATAATTTACAATTCCATCACAATAAATAAGACAATTATTGCTAATGTTTTGGGGAATTTTTGTCCAGTTTTGGCATTTTTAGTCTTGGCAGATGGATCATGCTAGACATATAATTTGTACCCCTTTGTT
>VMDR010010144.1:0-31554 GCA_007922815.1 Macrotus californicus | reverse complement strand
TATTTTATAGTTTTTAGTATACAAGTCAAGAGTCTCCTGGTTAAATTTATTCCTAAGTATTTTCGTGGTTTCTCAAAAAAAAAGTATTTTTGTGCTATTGTTAAAAAGAATTTTTTAAATTTTTACTATTGGATTGTTTATTGTTATGCATGCTAATCTTTTACCATGAAATTTTGCTGAATACGCTTCCTAGTTTAGATTTGTTTTTATTTTTGTTTTTTTTTACCTTCACCAAGACAAAGTATGGACTCGATTTTCCTGGCTGACATGTTTTACAAGACAGAGTTATTTTGTTTTGTTTTTGGTTAATCACTTCACTTAGTATATTTTTTTGAGTTCTAGTTTTACGTGAAGTTCTAACCCAATTCTCTACCTTTGGGAGTGCTAGGTTTTATCTCTTACAATCACACATGGCCTACTAACGTCAAGGCTTTCTGTTCAGGGGTTCTGGAAATCACCTGTAGGTCATCCAGTGCTCTTTGCCCTGGATTTATATTTCGGCTTAGTTTGACTTTTCCTGCCAGCTCAGCAATATAAGTGAGTGTGGATGCATTTGCACGTAGGTGTATTTTCTTGAGGATTTTAAATGTTTCTTAGTAGCTTGGCTTTACAGAATATTTTTTCTACTGTATTACTAGAAATAGAAGTTCTTCTTAGAAGGTTTTTGTAGAAATTAAAGGGGATTATGTTTACCAAAAGCAGAAGAAAGGCCCATCACATAGTTCCTGCTCAATAGATGTTGTTGTAGACTGAATGTTTATGTCCCCTGCCCAAATTAACATGTTGAAATTCTAATCCCCAATGTGATGATATTTGGAGGTAGAGCCTGCCATGTGAGCACACAGATTGAATACAGCTGTCTGTAAACTAGGAGGCTAATCCTCACCAGAAACCAAGTATGCTAGTGCCTTGACTTTGGACTTCTCAGCCTACAGAACTATGAGAAATAAGTTCGTTAATTAAGCCATCCAAGTCTATGATATTTTTATTATAGCAGCCTGAATTGACTAAGACAGATATCATCTCACTGCCATATATATAAATGTTCAAGAGATGCATCACTGGTGTGTGCACTGGTTACTTTAATGATGTATCACTGGTTACTTTAGTTTTGAAATATAATGAATTACATGAAAATATTATTGTGAAAAATCCAATGTAAACCTGACTCTGGCTTGAAATGTATGATTTTACTTGAAGTACAATAGTTTTTAAAGCTCACTGCAACATTGCTCCCCTTTGAATCCCACCCATAAAAATTTCACTGACATGTATGTCAACAACAAGAGTAATAATAATATTGGATTATTTTTGGTGTACCTTGTAGAAGAGAACATTCTGATTTACCACTTTTCAGTTTACACATTCACTGTTGTGCATTAATTAGTGTTGAAGCAGAACCAAACAGAAGTAACCTGAAGCTTTGTTCAAATATTTTACTCTGCTGGATTTCCATGTGTGCAAGCATGGGTACTCTTTAAAGAAGAACAAAAGAATTAAATTCCAAGGAATCACCTATGGAATATCTGTAATAGTCAAGCTTAGCCTGTAAGCCAACACAGTGAAAGTCCAGGAGAGATATGATGTCATTGTGAAAGTCACTAACATAGGACTTGAAGTGAACTAGCCCTCTGTTCTGCTACGTAGTTTCTGTGAAAGCAAACTGCAGTCGCCAGTTCCTTACAGACTTACCCCAGGCATTGATTACGTTGTGTCTGTTCCACCTACCTGAAAGTTTGAGAATGATTTTTCCGTCTTTAAAATGCTTTTCATTCAGAGTAGCTAATTCTTCTACTGTTTATCTACAGGCTTTGTATATAATAATTTTTTAAATGTGTTGAGATATATTTATCAAACACATCAATTAGTTAATGCTGATTAAAATAATTTTTGTTTGATGTTTGATAAAATGCTAATATACAAAATGAAAGCCTTTTTTTACCACCTTAAAGCATGAACTTGGTCTGTCTACTTACCATGTTTTTGTTCCATTAGCAGCAAATGTCATCATGTGCCTTGGGGCTTGAAACATTTGGGAATTTCTTTAGCTTTCAAACTTTTTGCTTATTATTACAGTTTAGGTTAGGCTTACTATACATGAATGCAAGAGTTATACTATTATATTATAAGAAGCTAATTATATTGCTTATGCTAATACATTATTCATGGAATAATCACAGAAATGCACTCCACATGATGCTTTATTTTACATGCTAATTGTAGCTCAGTGCATTTTTCACATTTTCATCTAGAATGATCTTGGATAATAACCAGATTGTGGATATAGGGGTTTACATTGACCTCAATATTCCTCTTTTCTCTAAACATTACTCCATAATGTGTATATTTCAGCAGATATAGGTCATTCAGAGTCAGAGCTTTCCTAATAATTTCTTTTAAAGCCCTCCAGTTATTGGCTACTAACAGGATTTCCAGGACAATTTCCTGAACTTAAAGGCTTGTGTTATCCAGGACCTTCCAAATAGCAGATGCCCTTCTTTTGATTTCTTTTAACTCACATTTCATAAACTCATCACTTTTTTAGCCTTCTCATTAGTCTTCCTCAATCCTTGGATTTTTTTAAATTTAATTACTGTTCTCTAAGTTGTACTTATCTATTCGTACCAAAAAATCACTTACAGATAATCCTGAAATATTTTATATGGTGTATATATTGACAAATTGCTGTATATCCTAACACATATTCTTTCTCTGCCCTAAAATCTGCTCTGGTCTTTTACTCTCTCCCTGTGTTACCTGTCACCAGCTGCTTACCTTTCGAGTCCTCCCTAAGGCATCTACTCTTCCTAGAGAACTTATCTCATCTTTCGTTCTAGTTGGCCCAGTCCACTTACTGGGCCAGAAGCATCGCAAGCTCGTTCTACTACCTACACCTTTGTTTGTGCCACCTGCAAGTCCTTAAGTTTACTTGTACCAGTGAAATACTTCGCATTCTCCTAAGGCTCAGTACAAAGCAAATCTAGGCTGTGAAACATGACTGCACTATCTCTACCTTAAGGAACTTTTACCAGATTACCCTTAGCACCTGGCATTTTATTATACATGCTTTTATATTAACTATTTATCTTTGCTTTTTCTCTTGTTCACCATTACATGTGTCTTAATTTTACCTTCCTAACAAGGTTATACATTTTTTGAGAGTTTAAATATACCATAAATTCTGTTTCTCCTTAGAAGAGATGAATAAATTCTTGCTAGCTGGTAAAATCTAACACATCATAAGTGCTAATAACCATTTATTCTGTTTGATTCATTATTAATGCCTACCATGGCAAGTGTTGACATATACAGAATAGCACTAAAAAGGATCCAAATGACCAAGCTATATTTCAGGTTGTGGATAGTACTCTAAGCAAACATATTTATCATAAAGTGAAATAGTGAGTTTTATTTATGAGACCCCCAGAGTTAGAAATTATTTTACCTATCTTTCCTGAGTTTGAAATATCCTACATCAACCACTTGGATGTGAGGATGATTTGTCTGCATTATGTGCTATCCAGTTGATTGATGGGGAGAATGTGGTCCATTGGGATGACTCACCAGGTTTCCCTTTCATTCCTGGATGCTGAAGTTGTGGGATTGAATTGAGAGGATAAGCATCTCACTTGAAGGAGGAGGAACATTCTGTAGTCAAATAAAGGAGATGGCACCTCCTCACTACCACGCTTAAGAAGATAATAGCAACCATCATATTTCTACACACAAAAAGTAGTATATATACCTAGCTATTACATATATTTGCAAGATGTTATTTTAATACTTGAATTTCAATGCATTAAATTAATGAAAAGAATATTTTAAAACAGTAGTTTTCTTGGAAATATGCAAGAGCTACACTGAAAATTCCATCAAGGGAAGCTAGAGATCTCCATGTCTATCTTTCTCCTGTGTCCCCAGAGCACAGCACAGTGTGTAACACCTAGTAGATGCTCAATAAACATTTCTTGGAGCGCACCAATGACTAAACATGAGAGAATACAAATTTAAATGTATTCTAGTACTGTGGACTCCACCCACCAGTGTGTGTGTACACAGATATTCTCATTGATATTCTTATTGATACATTTATTTTCCTGAACCACCCTCCGGTTTAACTGTAGGGAGACAAGTGTTTTATAGAATTTCCCTTCTCAAATATTTCTGACATCTCCAGCAGCACTTGCTGGTATTTGTTGCTTTTTGCCATGGCTAGAAAGGCAGAATTCTCTAGTTTGTATCCTTGGATCCATGAAAGAAATGCCTCAAGATTAAAATCCTGTTTCCATGACCACTGACATCATAGCTACCAGGAAAATCTCCCATGCAATGTAACTGTGAAATTGGGTCTGTACCTCTGTGACCAAAGGTGGCAGATCACTGGGGAGTAAGAAGGATGCCGGTCCTTTGTTAAACTTAGAGCTCCTATGATTTTACTGGAGCTTCAAAGGGTTAGGGCACTCCACACCCCAGAACTCTCATCCTATTTAACTAGAGACCCAGGATCCTGAAAGTCCAAGCCTTGACTTCAAGACCATTTCTAGGATGCAACCCTATTCCCATCACCACTCTTTCCACCTGCACTAGGTGGGCAATTTTACATCCCTAATGTCAACAAAATCAGAACTGGTGCTGCCTAAAACCTGACAAAGTTCTTCTGTCCGGAAAACCTGCCATGCTTAGAATGTGATTTAAAGACAAAACCCTCACTGCCACTCATACAAAGTGAGTTAAAGTGCCCCTTTACTGGTATACTCGTCAATGGGTTTACAACAAGACGGCTTAAGTCTCCAAGTTTTATTTTGATGAATTATTCAATTAACATGTGAATTATGGTTTTTTGGTTCATTTCCTATTATCAGTGGCCAAACTACACCCACGTCTATTAACCCTCTCTATAGGTAGGCCCTATTGCTGACTCCAGAGCACTGAATTGCATTACCCTTCTTTTTTCTCTGGTTTCTAAGATCACTCTCCCACCTCCAACCCATCAGGAATAGCTGCACCTTTCTGGTGGATGGATATAAGTCCTTCTTTTCTTCTCTTAGTTCCCATGTAAAGGAGTGGTCACAAATGTGAGTAAAGAAGTACCTAATATATAATGCCAGAGCCTCACTACTTTAAAAGTAAACACGAAACACACAAAATAGTTAGCAATGTAGGTCAAAGTGCTCAAAGAAAAGAAATCTGGTGAGAACTTTAGTGACGGATGCTGCTGTTCACAGCAAAACCTATCCCAGGGAGTCCCTGCTTTGCCGGGAAGAGGAGGATGCTGGAAGAGCAAAGACTGTTTTTCTCTTTTAACTTTAAATAATTTTTAACTTTTTAATTATAGTTGACATAGCATATTACAGGGGTTTCAGGTGCACACCCAATGATTAGACATTATATAACTTACTAAGTGGTCATTCTGATAAATCGAGTATCTATCAGACACCATACATAGTTACTACAATATTATTGACTACATTCCCTGTGTTGTTCTGTAACAAGCAATTCATACTTGTTAATCACTTTACCTTTTTCCCCCGTCCTGCCATCCCCCCAACCCTTTTCTATCTGGCGTCCATTCAAAATGTTCTCTTTATATGCGAGTCTGTTTCTGTTCTTTTTGCTTGTTTTTTTTTGTTTGTTTGTTTTTTTAGATTCCACATATAAGTGAAATCATATAACATTTGTCTTCTTCTGTCTGACTTATTTAATTTAGCATAATGCCCTCTGGGGCCATCCATGCTGTTGCAGATGGCTGGATTTCATTCTTTTTTATGGCTGAGTCATATTCCATTATATATATGTACCACTACTTTTCACCCATTCATCTATTCAAGGACACATAGGTTGCTTCTGTATCTTGGCTATTGTAAATAGTGCTGCAAGGAACATATGGATGTTCATGTATTTTTGATTTAGTGTTTTAGTTTTGTTTAGATAAATACTCAGAAGTGGAATTGCTGGGTCCTTCTTTGTTTCTTCCTATATAGCCTTTGTTTTAAAGCCTACTTTGTCTGGTATTAGTATCGCTACCCCAACTTTTTTGTTTTGTCTTGCTTCCATTTTCAAAAAATATATTTTCCATCCATTTGCTTTCAATCTGTGTGTGTGTCTTTCCATTTAAAGTGAGTCTCTTGGAGACAGCATATGTAAGGATCTGGTTCTGTTTCCCATTCAGCCTTCATATTTTTTAATTGGAGCATTTAGTATGTTTAAATAAGAAATAATTGTTGATACATATGTATTTATTTCTACTTTATTATTCATATTTTTATCTTTTCTTCTTCTTAAAGAAGACCTTTAACATTTCTTGTAATACTGGTTTGGTGGTGATGAACTCTTTTGGCTTTTTTTGTGTGTGTGACTCTATCTGTCCTTCAATTCTAAATGACAGCTTTGCTGAGTAGAGTAATCTTGATTATAGTTCCTCGCTTTTCATCACTTTGAATATTTCTTGCCAATCCCTTCTGGCTTGCAAAATTTCTATTGAGAAATCAGCTGACAGTCTTATGGGAGCTCTCTTGTAGTTAACTAGCTGCTTTCCCCTTGCTTCTTTTAAGATTCTCTTTTTGTCTTTAATCTTTGACATTTTAATTATGATGTGTCTTGGTGTGGGACTCTTTGAGTCCATCTTGTTTGGGACTCTCTTCCATTTTCTTAATCAAGTTAAGGAAGATTTCCATCGTTATTTTTTCAAACAGGTTTTCAGCTCTTTGCCATCTCGCTTTGTTTCTGGCACCCCCTTGTTGCAATTATTGGTATGTTTGAAGTCCCAGAGGCCCCTTATACTATTATTATTTTTTGGATTCTTTTTTATTTTTGCTATCCTGATTGGGTGTTATCTATTTTCTTATTTCCAAATCTCTGATTTTATGCTCTGCTTCATTGACTCCACTGTTGGTGCCCTGTAAAATATTCTTCATTTTAGCTAAGTACTCTTCAGATCAGTTAATACAGTCTTCATTTCTGACTGATTCTTTTTTGTTTACTAGTTCCATTTAGTGTTTTCTATCTCTTTGGGGTTTTTTTTTATTTACTCTTTAAAATAGATTTCATTTACTTATTTGAGAGGAGAGGGATGGAGAAAAAGATGAGAACCATTGACCTGTGAGAGGAAACATCCATTAGCTGGCTCCCCTTTTCATCTTGACCAGGGACTAAACCTGCAACTTGACCATGTTCCCCAACCTGGAACCCTTCGCTTTGCCAGAGGGCCCCCAACAGAGCCACACGGTCAGGGTTGTTATTTATTTATTTATCAGTAAGTTTAAATCCTCGAGGGGTACAGCATTACATGGATTCTGTGTCCAGTGGGCTTAACAAGAAGGTTGCTTTGGAATTTAGCAGGACCCATGCCACTGTTTTTATGAGCACGAGTTACCTTTCCCCAGATTACTCTGGTTTTGTTTGGTTTACCACCAGGAGTCACTGTGTTGTTCTTTGCTTTGTACACATAAGTACATCTCTTGCCTAGATAGAAATTCAGTGTCATCTCGAACATAAACACCTTCAATTTTAAGAAGAGCTGTGTGCTCCCTCTGGTTGCGGAGACCCCATTTATGGCCAGCAAAAATGGCCTTGGACCACAGCCTTCCTGACATATTTGTTGTTGTAGAAGTCTTGTACCTCCACAGGCTTCAAGATGGTGAAAAAGGCTCTATCTCTTTGTTGAAGTTCTAAGTTTATCTACTCTTCCTCTAAGTTGATTGAGCATCTTTATAACCATTGCTTGAAGTCTACATCTAGTAGATTGCTTGTCTCCATTTTGTTTAGTTCTTTTCTGGAGTTTTGATCTATTTTTTCACTTGGGACCTGTTTCTTTGTCCCCTCATTCAGGCTGTGTTTCTATGTATTAAGCAGAGATGCTACATCTCTGGAGTGTAGTAGAGTGACCCTGTATAGTAGGAGTCCTGTGGATCCTGTTGCATAGTCTCCTCAATCACTCAAACTGGGCATTCCAGGGGCACCTCCAAGTGCACACCCTCCTGTTGTATACACCCTCCTGTTGAAGTTGAGCCTTCAGTGTTGTTGGTACCTCACTGGGAGTGACTTACCACCAGGCCAATCAGTTGCAAGGACTGGCTGTGACTATCATGGAGGATGAGCTGTGCAGGGGCCCACCCCATGAATCCTGTCCCTTTAGTGTGTAACTTGTGCAGGTGTGGTTGGGTGGTGATTTGACGTGATCTGAAGCTGTCCACTCTCTAAGATGTCTCTGGGGCCTCCTGGAGGTACAGGCCAAGGTCATTCACCAACTGTGCCTGGCCTGGGGATTCTGGGAATGAGCTTCAAAGTGATCTGCAGATGGCTGCTAGTTTTGCTGGGTTTAGAGGTGCTCCAGAAAAGCCAAGCTGCAAACCAGGTTCCGCTGCCACTAGCGCCAGGCCTGAGGCCAGTTAGAGAGAGGTACAGGAAACACCAAAGCCAGATGCTCCTTGCTTGAGAGATTTTTAAGAAATCTGAAGCATGAGCCAAGACAGGCCATCTGTATGGAAAAGCCAATGGAAAGAGCTTGGGTAGGGTGGAGTCTGATAGAATCACTAGGGTGAGGTGAACAGTGTTAGCCAGGTTGATGGAGACTCAAAAATGGTGCCCACCTGCCAGCTGTGGGGGGAGGGCTGCGAAAGTAAATAATGATCTCTGCCAGCGTTTCTGTCTGGGAGAAAGATGCCCTAGTCATAATGCCAGAGAACTCAATTCCCTCTGCCACACCCCTGTGTGACTCTGCTGCCTCGGCACTGGGGCTCAGGGTGAGTGAGTCTGAAGGAATCTGTAATGCCTGGGACCCCAGGTACCCTCCCTGTCAGTCACAATCACCACTAGTTTTTACAGCCAGAAGTTATGGGAATTTCTCTTCCTGACACTGGAATCTTTGGCTGAGGAGGGCTGTCTGATATGGGGCTGGGACTACTACTGCTTGGGTGGGGACCCCTGCAGCCAAGATATACCTCCTGATTTTTATCCACCACACATGGGTGTGAGACCAGCCTCTTCCAGGCCTCCACCCCTCCTACTAATCTCATTGTGGCTTCTTCTTTATATCTTTAATTGTAGGACTTCTGTTCATCTAGATTTCAGGTAGTTCTGAATGACAGTTATTCTGTAGTTTAGTTATAATTTTGATGTGGTTGTGGGAGGAGGCTAGTACCACATCTACCTGTGGTGCCATCTTGATAGAACCCCTGCTCCTGAGTAAAACCTGTTGATTTACTCTTTTTCTTTCTTTAAATAAAACATTATACAAAATCTTTGTAGAGTTGGCTAAATTTTTTAGGTGATAAGACGCCATTGTCCTTTTCTCAAAAATGAAAAATAAATGAGTAGATATGTGCTTTTCAGAGGAAACATTAAGGTATGCAAAACATCAGTGTGCTGGATGCAAGACCTCTGTCACATAATTTAATAGACTAGAAGCAAAAGAGAAAACCATCCTCTTCAGATGGATCTGGGCATTTGGCAGAAAGTAAAAGGTGCATTATAGATTAAGAACTATAAAACATCTTTAGATGTCTGACACAGAAGTAAGGGAGAGAAGGAAGTAAGACTTGAGTGACTCAGTCTTGAAGCAGGGATCTCCTGAAACGATGATAAACTACTGATACTAATACCTCCTGAATTGCCAAATATTTTAGTAACTGATAGCAATTACAACTCCAAAAGAACTGAATTAATATATTGGTATCCATTTATAAGGCCAGATGTTATCACATATGTTACCTCATTTAATCTTCATGAATCCTCAAGGGTTGCTACCCCCTTCTTCAGCTAGTGGAGTTGGAACTCAAAGCATTTTCATGATTTCTCCCCAATCTAAGTATACATGGGCCACAGGTTAGATTCTAATACAGGACAAACTCTAGAATCCATATTTTTTTTGCCTTAATATAAGGGAATAACTCAAAATTTTAAACATTTAATAGGAAGATACCACTAAATTCTCCAATTCTAAAAAGCTTGAGCATCACTGTTATCATCAGGAAGAAATCAATCAGTTTGATGCACTTGGCTTAGTGCTACCAGTAGCTTTAAAGGAATTAATAGCTTCATTCCCTCAACTGTGATTTTGAATCTAAAAAGGCATTAAAAAAAGACAACAGTTTATATTTGAGGTATTTCCACCCCTGATTTTAAAATTCAACCTTTATTGGAAACATCCAAAACTTTCTGTTCAAGTCCTTTTAATTTAGATTATGAGGTTAAAGTGAAAGGGACTTTCTCTTTTAAAATCTTAATAATTGCACACACACACAAAGTCATATACTTTGATCTCAATTTATTTTAGAATGGGGCTCTATTCTGTATTTATGTTGTCTTTTCTTTTATTTAAAAAATATTGTTCCATTATCAAACATGCCTAATGTTTAAACAGTGTAGAACATACCAATTAGGATGACATCAGTTTAACTCAATTGTGCCTTCCTGGCCAGCCTTGTGGGTAAGAAGAGAAGAAGGAGAAGAGGGAGAAGGATCTAATTATACTTACCTGGGTACCTGGAGAGAATGGAGGTAGAGCTGCCAGGTAGAGCAAATAAAAATGCAGGATACCCAGTTAATGTTGAATTTCAGATAAACAATGCATATATAAGTTACGGCCAAGATGGAGGCATGAGTAGAAATGCTTCATTTCCTTGCACAACCAAAAGAAGGATAACAACCAATTTAAAAACAATAAACAACCAGAACTGCCAGAATATTAAACTCTGTGGAACTCCGACAACTGAGGAGTTACAGAAACATTCATCCATATCTATAGGAGTGGCAGAGATGGGCAGCTGGGCAAAGAGAACCTGCAGCAAGGTAGTAGACTGTGCAGGCAAGGCAGGGCTGGCTGACCAGGAAACTAAAGACTCAAAACCCGTAGCTATAAAATACTGTGAGAGTTGTGAAGGCAGGAGAAACTCCCAGTCTCACAGGAGAGTTCATTGGAAAGTGGAGCTAGAGTGGAATGAGTAAGTGGCATTGTTCCCTCTCTGATGTCTCCCCCACAGCAGTGCCACAACAGCAGCAAAGAGGGTTGCCTGACCCTGGCAAATACCTAAGGCTCTGCCCCCTTACAATATAATAGGTGGACTGAGATGAAGAAATATGGCTTGAATGAACAGGAACAACTAGAACAGGAACAGAATCACAGAAATGGAGATCACATGGAGGGTTATCAGTTGTGAGGGGGAGAAGGGAGAATGGGGGAAAGGGTACAGGGAATAAGCATAATTGGTAGGTACCAAATAGACAGGGAGAGGTTAAGAATAGTATAGGAAGTGTAGAAACCACAGAACTTATATGTACGACCCATGGACATGAACTAAGAGGGGAGGAAATCCTAGAGCGTGGGGGTGTGCAGGGTAGAGGGGGAGTAAAGGGGAGAAAAAAATGGGACAACTGTAATAGCATAATCAATGAAAGATACTTTAAAATAAAATAAAAACAATGCATATATAATATAATATACATTTATATTAAATTAGAAATGTATATATATTCAGTATAAGTACATCCCAATTATTCAATAAGACATACCTATACTAAAATACTTACCCATTGTTTACTTAAATTTAAATTTAACTGGTTGTCCTATATTTTATTTGGCCATCCTAGATGAGGAAAAATATAATTAGCTTTGGGTTCCAATTGCCACATGTCTTTTATGCACAGATTGTCAGGCTCCTCCTGGCCTAAAGTAGAGGTTTAAAATTGAGGCCGCTTTTGCTTCCTGCTTAAGAGTGACAAGCTATTGATAGCCAGGCATTGCCAAATTCTCATTAGTTTCTAAAAGTCAGGAACTACATTTAGAAAAAAGCTGCTCACTTACAGAGAGGTCATCTATCCAAGGACCTCAAGTACCAGGAACACAGCTGAAACCCAGGAAGCAAGTGAAAAAAAAAGCCTCTGAGCTCTGAGGATCCAAAATAGAAACGTGTGCTAAAGCTCTTGCTCTTTTCTCAGAGAAAAGGCCCTCAGACCTGCACTCAGTGTAATCTGCTCTTCTTTTGGACACCGTCTGAATAAGTTTGCTTGTCTGATTCCCCAACCAATAGAGATAAAAAGCCTTATATTACAAGGTGGGCAGGGCTGCTAGGTAGACTCAGGGTCAGCTGCATAGAAGACAACCCGACGGTAGGAAACATACCAAGATGTCATTACAGCTTATTACTCGACAATAAGCTGATGAGCGGTTTTTATTTTTTTCTACTTTTCCGTATTTTATAAAGTTTCCCATGTATGGTTGTAATCAAGCAACACAAATGTTTTCAATATAATAAAATTTAAAGACTTGTTCCTTGACTCTCCCAGGAAAGCCCTATTCTTGTAACTATTAGGAGCATCTACCAAACGGTAATTATAAGCCCATTGTTTATTTGTCACGTCTTTCCCTGGACTGTAAATTTTTCTGAGGTCAGAAGTAGTGTTTTTGCAGCTGTGTAGCCCTGATAATTAGCATAATGTCTAACACAATAAATGCCCACTAAGTATTTGCTGAGTAGTAAGTGGCTGAAGTTAAAAGGCACCGTGCTTCTGCGGATGCCTAGACATACAGTTGTCCACACCTCAGGCTCCTGGGGCAGGACTCTGCCGCAGCCTGCTTCAGTCGCTGTTACAATGTCTATACAGAGTCCATGATGCAAGTTAGAATTAGGGTTGTAGTCTCTTGCAGAAAGCACAGAGGAGTAGAATTCATTCCCGCAAAATTTCTCTTGAGATGGTTAACATCTTTTAAAGTTTAGGCTTAAAGGAATAAACATCAGTAGTTTTAAAAACTCTCTTACATGGAACCCCACATGTACGTGGAGGCCTGGCTCTACCTTTTAATTAAGGGTACGTGCTAGGGAGGTGTGACGCTGCTCCTCCGAGTGGCTCAACAGAGCAAAGCACCACTGAGGACGTGGGCTGCAGAAAAAGACCATAGACCACCAATCTGAAGGAAGAACGATGCCCTTCTATGTGTGGCAAACGCCCAAGTTTAGTTTCCTTTGTAATCTATTCTTTTAAACACCCCTTGTCAGTGCAACACAGACAAGCTGAATATGATCTTAAAACTCAACTCTTTTCTAATTAGCATTTGTAAATGAAATCCAGTTATTCCTCTCTTCTCCTAATGAGTCGTATTAATCTTTGTTTGCGTTAAAACTATGGCTATTTAACAGGACAGAAATTTATGAGTGACTAGATGGTGGATGTCCTGGCAGAGACACCTGACGGAGAAGAGTATAGTTCAGTGTGTGTTATTTTTGTGTGGCAATTGATTGTAAAGTACATTTTCGTCACTTCCAGTGGAGCCGGGCAACAGTGTTGCTGTCCCGTCATTGCATTTCCAAAGCAGCTTTCTCTGCTTGCCCACACCTGCACCCAAGGCTTGCTAGCAAAATCCCTTCACTGCAAGAGGCAGCTATTCAACATTAGCATATTTTTCATTACAATCAACTTGAGTATTGGTGCTAATGAGCAACAGGGCTAGCATGGATAAATCAATCCAGAGATAACTTTCTATTTCAGTTCATTAAATTTGACTCCATTTCCATGTCTTTAAAGTTAAATTCAGTAATTAGTTACCTGATTTGTCTTTTAGCTTTTTCCTCTTTCTACTCCTGAAGGTAATGCTAAACAAATAAACATCAACAATAACAACAAAAGTAAGTCCAAAGCAGGCAAAAAGGAGAGAGAAAAGGTTAATATATAAATGATCAATTCCTGGATAATTATGGTTTGATGATGAGTAGGTACTACTTTCAGCTAATAAAAGGAAAATACTCCACATCCAACAAACCTAAGAGACTCAACTGTAATATCTAGGAAGACTGTAAGCATAAATAACTTTAAGAAAGCTTTAGAATACTGTTTGATTTTTCAAATAGGTAGACCAATAATTTTTAAAAGAAAAAAGTACAAATTACATTCCTAACATTTCAAGCAAATTAGTGAAGACTTCCTAAAACAAAATCCTTTGTGTCCCTGACAAAGGCATAATAGTGCTTTTGTATCCCACATGGAAACTGTTAGCTACAAAATGACTAAACTGTACTGCTTCTGCCCAAATCACCACTGAACTGTGAAGACTGCTGAGCTGATATCAGGAGACAGTTATTTTTACACAGGAAACATCATGGCACCCCAGTTTTTGACCAATAATGAATCTGTTTGATAATCACTTTCTGATCAGGGAATAGCTTTTCCCACTAAAGAGGTTCAAGTACCCTTTCCATACCACTCCAGAGGTAAAGATGCTGATCCTACACACATTAAGTGAAGTACATGTAACACTCACTGAGCATCTCATAGACCCAGGTAGAATTAATTCTCTAGGAAATAGTGAAGTAAGACAAATCCTTCATAAACATCAAGTAAATCTATAAATACACAAAAACTGTGTTTGGAATAAGTGCATATAAAGAGTAAGATTTATCAGTGATAAGATCTTTAAAGAAACAAGCATAGATCCCAAGGCTGACTTTAAGACAAAGAATAATAGAAAAGAACATGTTATTTCAGCTATGCAGGTTAAAGATCACCATAAGCTTCCTACCCAGGAATGGAGAGCCAAACTCCAATGCCCATGTTTTTTTTCATTTCAAGAAATCATGGTAAACTCTCTATGGTCCTCATTATTGATTTTTAGGTCACACACTAATAACAAATCCATTTGTCCATTTCATAAAGAACTCACTGCTATGGTCCCATTAATTTATCTTTGCTTTTACTTCCCTTGCCTTTGAGGTCAAATTTAAAAAATCTTCTCTAAGACCAAGGTCCATAGGTCTAGTACCCATGTTTTCTTCTGTGGAATTAATTGTTTCAGGCCTTAGGTCCATTTTGCATTAATTTTTGTATATGGTAACAAAGAGCAGCCTAGTTTTATTCCTTTGCGTGTGGCTTTCCAATTTTCCCAGCACCACTTATTGAAGAGGCTTTCTTTTCTCCATTGTGTGTTTTTGGCTCCTTTGTCAGAAATTATGTGCCTGTGTACACGTGGGTTTATTTCTGGGCTCTCAATCATGTTCCGTGGTCTGTGTGCCTGTTTTTCTGCTAGAACCATGCTGTTCGGATTATTGTCACTTTGTATTATAATTTAAAGTCAGGAAGTCATTATATCATCTCCGAATATTTGGTAGAATTTACTAGTGAAGCCATCTAGTCTTGGACATGTACTTTCGGAAAGGTTTTTAATGATTGTTTCAATTTTCTCACTGTTGATTGGTCTGTTTAGATGATCCAGTTCCTCACAGTTCAGTCTAGGAAGATTATATATTTCTAAAAACTTATCCATTTGTTCTGGGTTATTGAATTTGATGGCATATAGTCTTTCATAGTATTTTGTATAGTACTTTGTATTTCTGTAGTGTCCATCATAACTTCTCCTTCATTTCTGATTCTGTTTGAGTCCTTTCTCTTTTTTCCCCTAAATAAATGGCACTATATCAAACTAAAAACACTTTTGCACAGCAAAAGAAACTGCCAACAAAACAAAAAGGCAACCTACTGAATGGGAGAAGATATTTGCAAACAACACCTCTGATAAGGAATTAATATTCAAAATATATTAAGAACTCATACAACTTGACAACAACAAACACAATTCATTTAAAAAAATAGACAGAAAACCTGAACAGACATTTCTCTCAAGAAGACATATAAATGGTCAACAGATATATGAAAAGATGCACAATTTCACTATTAGGGAAATGCCAATCAAAACTACAATGAGATACCACGTCACACCTGGTAGAGTGGTTGTTAACAAGAGAAGTAACAAGTACTGGAGAAGTTTTGGAGAAAAGGGAACCCTCATTCACTGCTGGTAGAAATGTAAACTGGTAAAACCACTGTGGAAAACAGTGTGGAGGTTCCTCCAAAAATTAAGAATAGAGTTACCATATGACTCAGTAACCCCTTTTCTGGGTATCTACCCCCCAAAATTTGAAATTATTTATTCATAAAGATTTATGTACCCCTATGTTCATTGCAGCATTATTCACAGTACCCAATACATGAAAACAACCAAAATGTCCTTCAATAGATAATTGGGTAAAGACAATGTGGTACGTATGTGCAATGAATTTATACTCAGCCATAAAATGAAATACTGCCATTTGTGACAACATAGGTGGATCTTGAGAATATCATACTAAATAAAGTCAGATGGAAAAAATCAAGAACCATATTTTCTCACTCATGTGGGATGTAAAACTAAAAGCAACAAATGAACAAACCAGACATACAAACAAACAAAAACTCATAGACCAGACAACAGTATGGTGGCTACTAGAGGGAAAGGAGGGTGGAGAGAAGATAGCAAAAGGTAAAAGGGGTCAAATGTATGTTGAGGGAAGGAGATTTGACTTTGGGTTGTAAATATACAATACAATATACAGATGATGCATTATAGAATTGTACACCTGAAACCTATATAATTTCATTAACCAATGCTACCCAAATAACTTTAATTTAAAAAGCATCAGAGAACCAAACACAAACAAAAAATAAACCTACTAGCCAGGGTTTCTTGGATAGATTTCTAGAACAATAGACTCAGTAAATACTTGCTGAATGAATACATTCTGGATTTAGTACACTCTCCTTGCTAGACCTATGATGTTTTTGTTCTGAATAGAGGAAGACAGGTAAAAAGTAATCCTAATTCTCTTGCAACATTACTTACTTTTGTCTGGGTAGCCTGCATCCTAAACTATGTTTTTAACATTCAAGATGAAAGGAAGGCTGTGGGATAAATGTCCTAACAAGCTTCACCTCTCTGGCCTTGACCTTCTAAGTGTATTTTAGTCTAGTCTTGGCTTTTGGACAAGTGTCTATACAGAGCTCATCTTTCATGGCCTGGTCAGTCTGGCCGGACATAATGTCCAGTAGAGGGCTCCCAGAGAGACCGACTTGGCTCAGAAGTTCCTTTGGCCCATTCTACTGGCAGGGTTAAAGACTTCGGATAGGTCCACTCTGATCTTTTCAACTCTCCCAGACCTCTTGTGTCCATGAAGAGTTCTTTTCTTGTGTACGTGTTATTTTGATCAGGGAAAATTAGCAGGTATAATAGTTTCCTGGGTTCTCATAACAAACTACTGCACACTGGAGGCTTAAAATAAGAATATTTTTTCTTTCACAGTTTTGGAGGCCAGTCTGAAATCAAGGTGTCAGCAGGGCCATAGTCTTTTCAAAGATTTTAGGAGAGAACATTTTCTTTCCTCTCCCAGTGTTGGTGCCCACGCATTCCTTGGCTGCATATCTTCAATTTCACAGGGACTTCTCTGTAGTTTCACCTCTTCCGTGTGTTATTATTACATTTGTTACTGAATTAGGGCCAACCCAGATAATTCAGGATGATCTCATCTCAAGGTCCTTTAATTTAATTACATCTGCAGAGAAACTTTTTCCAAAGTCACATTTACAGAATCCAGTGGACATATCTGTTCGGGATCACCATTCAAGTCATATAGCAACTGATTTAGAACTGCTTGTTCTCATGGCATCCCAAAAGAATCTTGAAAGTTGAAAAGGTAAGCCATCTGTGATTTACATTGGGTATTTTAAGAACTTATTATTTTAATAATCTACTTACCTTAATTTTTTATCTATATCTTCAATTAATCACTTTAAGTTACTATTATCATTGTCTTCATTAATAGTTCATCTTCTTCAAGGTCTCTCAGCCTTGGCACAATTGGTATTTTGGGCTGGATAGATGTTTCTAGTAAAAGTCTACTCTGTTTATTGAAGGATGTTTAGCAGCATCTCTGGCCTCTATCCCTAGATGCCAATAACACTCACCTAAGTTGGGACAATAAAACATTGCCAAGGAACTTTTCTTGTTTGAGAACCAATAGTCTACATCAAACATTGCTAGATGGGCTATTGGAAATTATGTAGAAACAGATGCATTTTAGTAAAATTTATCTAAATTATAACTTTGATTTCCTTAGCTAACACTGGTGCCCTGAAAATATTACACAAATATTTTATTTCATTTCAGCCCAGAAAAAAATGAATAAGTGGATAAGTATTATCCTAGTATATACAGTTTTACTTTTTATTATTTTATTAACTGTGCTATTAAAGTTGTCCTAAATTTTGCCCCTTTGCCTTCATCCACCCAGCACACCTTGCTCCCTCAGGCAAACCCCCACCATTGCTCACGTCCATGGGTCAGACATATAAGTTCTTTGGCTACTCCATTCCCTATACTGCACTTTACATCCCTGTGACTATTCTGTAACTACCTATTTGCATTTCTTAATCCCCTCACCTCTTCACCCATTGCCCCACAGCCCTCCCATCTGGAAACCATCAAAATGCTCTCTGTATCCATGTCTCTGTCTCTGTTCTTCTTGTTTGATTAGTTTGTTTTTAGATTCAGTTGTTGATAGATATGTATTTATTGCTATTTTATTGTCCTTAGCTCTAATATTCTTTTTCTCAAGTAAGTCCCTTTAACATTTCACATAATAATGGTTTGGTGATGATGAACTGCTTTAGTTTTTTCTTGTTTGCGAAGGTCTTTATCTGCCCTTTGATTCAAAATGATATCTGTGCTGGATGGAGCAATCTTGGCTGTAGGTCTCTGCTTTTCATAACTTTGAATATATCTTGCCAATCCCTTCTAGCCTGCAAAGTTTCTTTTGAGAAATCAGCAGACAGTCTTATGGGAACTTCTGTGTAGGTAACTAACTGCTTTTCTCTGGCTACTTTTAAGTTTCTCTCTTTATCTTTAACCTTTGGCATTTTAATTAGTGGGCCTCTTTGCATTCAACTTGTTTGGGACTCTTTGTCCTTCCTGGAATTGTAGGTCTATTTCTTTCACCAAATTAGGGAAGTTTTCTTTCATTATTTTCTCAAATAGATTTCCAATTTATTGCTCTTTCTCTTCTCCTTCCAGGACCCCTATGATGTGAATGTTGGACCTCTTTTAGTTGTCCCAGCAACTCTTAAACTATCCTCATTTTTTTGGATTCTTTTTTCTTCTTGCTGTTCTGATCGATTGTTTTATTCTTCCTTATGTTCCAAATCATTGATTTGATTCTTGGCTTCATCTGCCCTTCTGTTGTTTCCTTGTAAATTGTTCTTTATTTAAATTAGTATGTCTTTCATATCTGACTGGATCTTTTTTATGCTGCTGAGGTTCTCATTAAGTTCCTTGAGCATTCTTATAACCAGTGTTTTGAACCCTGTATCTGATAGATTGCTTATCTCCATTTTATTTAGTTCTTTTCCTGGAGTTTTGATGTGTTCTTTCATTTGGACTATGTTTCTTTGTCTCCTCATTTTGTTAGCCTCCCTGTGTTTGTTTCTATGTATTAGGTGGATCTGCTTTGGCTCTGTGTCTTAGTAGCATGACCTAACATAGTAGGTATCCTACAGAGTCCAGTGGCACAGCCTCTCTTATCAACCAAGCTAGGTACTTGAGGTGTGTCCTTTTTGGGGCTGAGTATACCCTCCTCTTGTAGTTGAGACTTAATTGCTTTTGGTAGGTCAGTGAGAGGGATTTTCCCAGGCCAGTGAGCTGCAAGGATTGGCTATGCCTACTGACCACTAACCTCTGGTCTCCATAGAGGATCAGCTGTACAGGGGCAAGGTGGTAGTTCTGACATGATATGTAGCTGTCCACTGGGTGTGCAGGTTCTGGGGTTGGGTTTCCCGTGTGGTGTGGGCCAAGGTCAGGTCCCTCCTGTTCTGCCTAGGGCCACTCTGCATGAGCTATAAAGCAATCTGAGATAGTTGCTACTTGTGCTGGGCTTGGAGATTCTCAGGCAAAGTAAAGCTGTGAATCGAGGCTGACTGCTGCTAATGCTGGGCCTGGGGATACTTAGCAAGATGTACAGGGCCTGGGGGCTCACTGAGGCCAGCTGTTGCTTGTTTGAGAGGATTTACGAAGTTTTGAACCATGAACCAAACCAGCCATTCTTATGGAAAAGTCATGGTCAACACTTTGGGTGGGCCCATAAGTTGGGTGGATTGGAGTCCCAGGGTATTCACAGGGTGAGGCTAACAGTGTTAGCCAGGTTGATGGAGTCTAAGATGTGGCCCTGCCTCCTGGCTCTGTGGCTCTGTAGGGTGGGAGAGCTCAGAAGAGGGTCAACGGCCTCTGACTACCTTTCTGTCTTAGAGAAAACTGTCCCCCAGCTCCCACCTTGATGCCAGACCCTTCAGTTCTTCCCTGTATGCCACTGGTGCCTTTCAAACTGCTACCCTGGTGCTGGAACTCAGAGGGAGCGAGTCTGATTAGGTGAATCTGTTTGTGAGTTCTTCAAGGGGAACTACTTAGGACTCCAGCAGTTTGGAGTGGAGTGGGGACTCCAATCCCCACTTGTTTTTGCAGCCAGATGTTATAGGGGTTTATCTTCCTAGCACTGGAACCCTAGGCTGGGGGGCCAGGTGTGTGTCTGGGACTCATCGCTTCAGAGACAGCCCTCCTGAATATTTATTCACCACATGCAGATGTGGGACTAGCCCATTCTGTATCTCTGCCCCTCCAGTCTGGATGGATTTGGTTTCTTTAATTCTGTAGTTGTCAGACTTCCATTCAATTCAATTTCTGATGGTTATGAGTGGTCATTATTCTATATTTTAGTTGTAATTTTGATGTGCAAGGACATGAGTCATGTTTACCTACATTGCAATCTTGACTAGAATTCCTATATATACAGTTTTAGATGGCCCAGACTACATTATAATACCAAGTAAAAGGAAAGAACATAGCTAAGAGTATGATTTACTTATGCATTATTCAAGGATAGGCAGACATCTGCACCTTTCAACAAAAAAGGAGAATTTAAATTCCTTTACACAGAGTTTGACAGATAAATATATAATATCCATAGATGAAGTTAAATTTCAGAAAAAAATCTGTGTTCTATACTGAAGAATATAAAGAATAGTGATTAATCCTTCCTACTCTTAGGTTCAATGTGGCTCATTCAAGTAGTAGCTCTATTATCAATTCAGAAACATCCAAGTTTGCTTATAAGTGAAAGCAAGATATTGGGTATAGATCTACAACCTTTATTATTTTCTGTTTCAATAAAACATATTCTAATGTATATTGCCAAAGTTGCCCCTTCAAGGTTATAGCTACTTTAGTAAGCTACACAATTTAGTAAACTACAGAATTGTAATTGCCCTCTTCTCTAAACATTTTAGATTTGGAATAAGTACCAGCTTAAGTCACAACAAGAATTCATTCTGGTATGGAAGTATATCTTATTTTGATTAACTGGGGTTTAATATCCTTGTTTTCAGCATTCAGACCACATTTAAAAGATTTAATTTTATACCATATGAATATGCAGAAAATGCCCAGTTTCCTAAGACAATTCAAAAAGAGAATGCAAAAATATTTTGAACAATGATAGCATCTTTGCAATAAATATAAGTTTTCCTAAGGTGACCATTCTGAGGAGGGCACTGTATATTTGGATTTATAAATATTGACATTTTGTTTTTATAATAATTATTTTATAGATCCTGTGTACGACCCATTTTCTAAAAATTATCTGATAACAGAAATCCGATTTCCTTGTAAAGTTTTAGCTAAAATACTAAATACAAGTAACAATGATAAAGAATTTATAAGAGAGAATAATTTTGAGCTACTTAAGTGGGGGGTAGGGTAGCATGTTAGATACAATCATGAGCACCTCCACTCACTGCCAGGATACAGTTCTGATCTGCCTCTTAGTAGCTGTGTGACTTTGGTTTTCAAATCCGTAAAACAGGTCTAAGAATAGTATCAACTGCATTGAGTTAGAGCATTAAATTAGTTAATAAGTGTAAAGCATGAATAAGAAAGAAAACACTTAAACCTCAGAGATTCTCAGCTGGCCTTACTTTTCATCTCTTGGTTTGTCTTTATTGGGTTTGGAGATCATATTATCTGCATTTTACAAGTCTTATCTCAACCACTATTTACTTTCATTATATATTAAATCATATCGATAATACATGGAAATGATTTTGTTGACACAGAATAAAAATCTTAGAAATTATTGTATGAATAATAGAAAGGGAAAGGGCATGGTTTTGTGTGACACGTATCAAGCATGGGGGAAAGAACCTAGTGGTCCTTCATGGAAGCTGGGTTCCATTGATGGGTTGATGGTACTTAAATTCTACCAAATGAATGCTTTTCATCTGATACTCTTGACCACACAACTTCTTTTAGTTTATAGTATCATTTGGATGCATTTTAAGGTGGATTTTCAGTGCTTAATCTCTTAATCTTAACATATTTATCAACTCCAATGGAAGGTAATTTTTTCATCTCTGAATACTCATAAGTAATGAATTCAATGTAATGGTATTATTGTAAATATTATCAATGATATATCAAAATGAACTTCTTCAGTGCAGCTCTTTCTAACCCAAGATATAAATGAACAAACAATGCATATATTACATGAAAAAATCTGATGTGGGTGTTAGGCAGAACTCTGTGTTTAGTCAGTAATAATTTTCAAACCTAGAAAGAAAAAATTTTAAATTAATGTATGAAATGAGGCTACCAAAATTTTCAGAGTAAGTTTACAAAGTATCCTTGAGGAAGAAAAACAAACCTGAATGATTGCTTTCTCATTACCATAAGTTGTTTGAATGATGAACCCTTTGATTCTAAGAAAAACAACCAATTTAAATTAATATCACAAGCAAAATTTCCAAAAGATCAGCAATTTTCCTATTTATTAGGGCGTTTTTCAAAGACCCATGATGATCAAACATAATTTTGTTTTTTTAATCTGAGAATAATATAAGATGTCACAGTGAAAAAACACTGAAATCTCTAATCATGCATCTGTACAAGAGAGGACCGACTGAAGCAGCGCTTTTACTTGGTTCTTTCCCAGGTGTGCTCTCTGCCCTGCTCTCTAACACTCTCACCACTCAGAATGTCCTTTCCCCTAGAGTCTACCTGATTTAAAAAATTATGTAGTAATTTTTCGTAAAGGAATTATGTCTCGAATATATCACACAGGAGATATAGAATACTAAAACAATAATAAAAAGACAGGAATCCAAACTAAAAAACAAGCAAAGGATTTGACTGAGCAACTCACCAAGGAAGAGAGTTCAAATGGTAAATGAGTACGTAAAAAGATGTTCAAAACCATTAGTAATTAAGAAAAGGCCAATTAAAAATTAAAGTGAGATACTGCCACGCACATCCTAGAGAGGATAAGATTTTAAAATTGACAATACAAAGTGCTGGTGAGCATGCAGAGCATCTGGGACTCGTACACTTTGCTGATGGCAATGCGAAATGCTATGACAACTTGGAAACATAGTTTAGAACAATAAACATAAACTTATCATATGACCACACAGTAGGTCTTCTAAGTGTTTACCTAAGAGTAATGAAAACACATATCCTTGCAAAGAACTGTATATGAATATTTTAGACATTTTACTCATGATTCTGCAACCAGAAATAGTCCAAATACCTATCAGCTGGAGAATTGAGAAACAAATGATGATAATTTCATGCAATGAAGTGCTACTCAGCAGCAAAAAGGAATGGACAACTGATGCAACACTGTGGACAAATCTCAAAAGCATAATGCTCCCTGAAAAAAGCCAGACATAAGAGCTTATATACTGTGTGATTCCATGCATATCAATATCGAGAAAGAACAAAATTCAAGGCACATAAATCAGAATAGTGACTGCCAGGAAGTTGACAGTGGGAAAGAGGAGTGATTTTGATGAAGGGGCACAAGGAGAATTTTTGGAGTAACAGAAACAGTCTACAGCTTGATGGAAATAATGGTTACATGTCTGTATACATTCCTCAAGAATTATAAAACTACATGGTTTAAAAAGGTGCATTTTCACATATGTGAGTTATAGTTCAATAAACTTGACTTAAAAAAAATTGTTGGAGTGTATTTGAAATTACCCACACATTGTTGTCTCAATAGTTCATGTGACCAGGGATTAAATATGAATTATGATCATTTATTTTTGGTTTCTCATAATTATTTAGTGCTGGATCCCAAACCTGGTAGCACTGTGGCACTTTACAACAAAGTAGGATTTTCCCTAAGGTTGCTGTATGAATCAAGATGTACCAAGTTGTGCTGTAAAAGAAAACCTCAAATCCCATTGGTTTAACATAGCAGACATTCATTTCTCGCTCATGTGAGTTTCAGGTGACTCTCTAGATCATGTGTTGCCCATGCAATCGCTCAGTGGTCTCTGCCAGACTGTATCCACGATACTGTGGCTGTGCCATCTGTAGCCCACTCTCTCTCGGTCAATGCAACAGGGAAAGTGAATGTTTATAGTGGCAGTTAGTTCTCTGGCCTGGGAGTGACAACACATATCATATCTTCTCACAGCATTTTCCCAGAAACTGGGAAACGTGGTCCAGCCCAATTGTAAGGGCAGGGCAGTACGACTTCCCCCTTTGTGTGGGAAGAAGAGAATACTCAGATGAGGTTAAGCACCAGACGCCTCTAACAGAGTTCGTTTCATTTTATTCCACTATGTCTGTTGTGCTATTTCTTACTCAAATATTCATTCATTCTACTTTTGGACTGGCAGACAGCAATAAGAAGAGGATACCCAGAAGCAATGTGGTGGCATATTCTTGCCCTGTATTTTATCATGTGACTCTCAACATTGTCAGGCTGGGTTGGAGGGCAGGGAGCGGCAAACTAAGGCTGCCAAAGGCTTAATGTCTTCCCCCAGAATTTCCTATTGAGTTTTGGTATGTATGGGCTGATGGAGATTGGTTGGCATACTTCTGCTTAGTCTTCTTCCATTTGGGAATTGGGGAGCAATTTATGTCATCTTTTAATGACAGAAAGAATGAACTCATATTAGATATGTTGTACAATGTACTCAAAGTTTCAGATGGCAGTCTGATCTTCTGAACTTTTAGGGGCCTAATACACACTCAAGTCATCAGAAATCCCTAAAGATACAAAGTAGAAGAATTAAAAAAAAACCCCACCTTTTCCATCATTCATAGGAGGAGCTTGCAGGTTACCATGGATTCAGTCTCAGAATCTGCACTGCAGGGAGAGGAGTTCAGTTCAGATCGCTGGTGAAGTGGCAGCTTCCACGGAGGCGAGAAAAAAGCTGCTGTAAAGGGGGCAGTGGACCAACAGTGGGGTAGGGATGTGGAGGAGACAGGCGTCAATCTCAATCCAAAAATGTGGTTTTTGAAGAGCATTGAACTTTAGGGCTGCAAACAGTAACTGAAGATGGGGTAACGACTTAAATGTAAGACTTGAAACTTGTGGAAGAAACTGGAACAAAGCTCATTGACATAGGTTTTGCTGATGATTTTTTGAATATGACACTTAAAGCATAAACAACAGGAGTATGAATAAGGTTGAACTACAGAAAACCAAAAGCTTCTGCACAGCAAAGACATCATCAACACAGTGAAAAGGCAACACCAAAGGGGAAAAATGGTCGCGAACCATATATCTGATAAGGGATTAATAACTAAAACCATAAAGAACTCAGTATGCATCAATAACATAAAGGCCCACCAATGACCCAATTAAAAAATAGACAAAGGACCTAAATAGGTATTCCTCCCAAGAAGATACAGAAAAGGTTAACAGATACGTAAAAAGACATTCAACATCACTAGTCATTAGAGAAATGCAAATTAAAAGGGCAATGAGATATCACTAATGCTTGTTAGAAAAAGCCATCATCAAGAAAATAAGATATCAAATACTAGCGAGGATGTGGAGAAAAGGGACCCTTGTGCTCTGTTGATCGGTTTTAATTGGTGCAGCCATGATGAAACACAGCAAGGAGGATTCTCAAAAAATTAAAACAAGAACTACCATATAACCATAATTTGCATTTCTGGGAATATATCTGAAGATAATGAAAACACTAACTCAAAAAGATACTTTCAGTCTTATGTTCACTGCAGCATTATTTACAATAACCAAAACATGGAAACAATCCAGGTGTCCTCTGATGGATGAACGGATAAAACGTTGTAGTATATATATTTATGTGTTTATATATGTGAATATTTTTCAGCCATAAAAATGAGAAAATCCTATGATAATGCTAAGTGAAATTAATCATACAGAGAAAGACAAATATTGGGTGATCTCACTTGTATGTGTAATCTAAAAACAAAAACAAATTCGTAGAATGAGAGATCAGATTTCTGTTTACTAAAGGAGAGGCCTGGGAGAGGAGGAACAGAAGGGAGGTACCCATAAGGTACACACTTCTAAGATAAGTAAGTATTAGGGATGTAATTTATAACACGATGACTATCGTTGACACTGCTGTATAATCTATAAAGATGTAAGAGATTAAATCCCAAGAGTTCTCATCACAAGTGAACATTTTTTTGCTTCACTTTTTTTGGTTCTTTTTATTGCATCTATATTGGAAGACAGATATGAGCTGAAACTATTGTGGTAATCATTTCACAATATATGTAAATCAAATCATCATGCTATATGCCTTAAACTTATACACTGATCTATGCCAATTACTTCTCAATAAAACAAAAAAAAGTTCAGTGGTTCTTGAATGTATAACTTTCCCTTAAAAATGAGTTAATCATTGTCTTTTGAATTCATTATAAAGAGTAAATGCAATAAATAATGTGGTCAAAGGAAGGTTGTTCAGTATAGACTGAACTTTCATGTTCTGAATAGTGATAATTTTAGTTGAGACAAACAACAGTAACAAAATGTGTAAGTATACATGTATACAGGGGGGTGTGTGGGGATGTGTCTGTATGTTATCTGAGCACATGTAAGACAAGCATAAGTAGTCATAAAGTAGATACAGGTAAAAAGAAAACCTTTCAGACTACCTAATGAGTACAAAGGAAATCAGCTGCTTTGATCCCAAGTGTGTGTGTTGGGGGTGGGGGGCAATGCATCTAACACATAGTAATAGTAGATGCTCAACAAACAGTTGATGCATAAAGCCATGAGTAGACAACTCACTGGTTGCATGAATGAACAAATAAAGATGACTTAGAATGTAGCGGGAAATAGAAATAACTAGACAATCAGTGTACCGTTTGATAAGTGCTGTGAGAGGAAAAGTATATTGTGCTAAACATAAGATGGGTCCCTGATTTCAATTTTGAGGGGCTACTGGAGTAGAAATGAGAAGGAATTGTATAATCAAGTTACAATGGGCATTTTTACGGAAATGAGGCAGTCACATTTCTAGCCTTTGCAGGACTGAGCATAGTAGGAAATAAGGATAGGAATATAGGCTGTGGAAATGCAACTAAAAAGGCTATGTTTTAAAGTCTGAATTGGTTGCAAAGAGAGACTAAGGATTCTTCCACATCTGTCTTTATTCAAGAAAGTGACTACCTTGAAGCCAATCAACATAAACAACAACAGCAAAAAGAGATCACAGAGCAGGCAACCAATGATGAAAATCAAATTATGGGAGAATCAACATCAAAACTGGGATATGTCTTTTCCTTTCATTGCTCATAGCTAAAAAAGCAATGCTAGGAAACCCAAGGACCAAATTTTAGTTATACATGAGCGCTGCTTCTAGGTATTACATGATGTGTGCATACATAGGCTTTAGACATACATTAATTGAGTATTGTTCCATCTACATTATGTATTCAGTCCTTCTCAAGTAATATTTTTAGTGGTTGTTATGAAGTCTATTTTTTTCAAAAAACTTAATTACTCTTAAACATGTATCTGGACACAAACAAATCCAAACTACATACACAGTTGGGTCCTGGTAACTGAGCCAAGCCACCCAGCTGTTAAATGATCACACTTGATCAAGATCTGTTTGATCAGATCTGCTCCCGATGGAAGGTGGGCCACAGGATGTTCACAAGTAAATCTGTGCTCACATAGCTCGACTGTGGAGCTGCCATGTAAATTCCAGGACTGGGAAAGGACATCCCATGAGAGTCTGTTTTTGGTGATGGAGCCTAGTAGCACTAGGACAGAATGTAAATGCTAAGTCACAGAATTCACGTGTCTCACTGTGATCGACCAGATTTCGCTGTAGGGGAGCGAATGGCTGCAGGGTCCAGTGGGAGAAGCCAAACTGCTGTCACTTCCTTGAAAAAATAAAGAAAGTCAGAAAAAACATTCAGCAATGTCACACCGCTGTGGGCATATTAGAAGGGGCAGCTTCTCTTCTCATTTTCCTCTTCATCATTAGAAAAAAAATTAAATAGCATTGGTGAGCATGAAACCTCCCAGATTTCACCATTATTTTCTTATTTCCAAAAATGCTTGGTCTTTTCTTAAAGTACTCAGAATGTTCATCTATATTTAAAAATAGTATTTCTTTCTTGCACAAAAGATTTTTCTTGCTCTTTGAAAAAATTTACTCCTTTTCTTTCCTGAATTAACATTTGCAGGGAAATTTAACATTGTAAGACACAAATCAGGTTATATATCATTTACTCTTCGTGAAATTATCTTAATACTTGTAAGAAATATATGTCTTTGGTTAAAAGCGTGATAATAATTAGTGATAAATGTGTTATTTACATGTGGTGTGTCATTGGAGAGCGCCATAGGTAAGTGCAGATGATGAACAGAAATAGACTTATATTCAGAATAACTGGCTGTCATCTGTCAAGCTCTGTGTCCTTAAATAAATCACTAAATTGATCTGTACCACAGCTGTCCTACATGTAAAACAAACGATAGCCGGAGCCTTAACGACCTTAAGTTTCAGGTACATTACATTTAATGTACTTTGAACGTAACTACATTATGTTTAAAATAATGTGAGTATAAGTTTGGGAAACTTTGTCACTAAATGTGTTAGATATTATTCTGTTATTATCATAAAAGGTGGAAAAATAATTAAGATTAGGTATATCTTTAGACTTCATACAGTCATCTTCTTTTTTGTTGGAATACTTTCGTGTTTGTTTGTTTTTTCCCAGGATAAGCTTTGCAGTGCATAGGCCCTTAGGAAAGATAGATTACTGAAGTGTTGTTTGTATTTTATTTGTTGCAGTAAAATTCTGAGATTTCCTACATTTCTGGGTGACTTAGACTGTTCACTGGGTAACCGCAACTTTGTGCAAGATGCCTTTGCACAAAGGTGGTTTCAGTGCTTTCCTGCTTGAAATATTTTCCCGCTGTTCGTTTTCCGCACTTACAGAGGCCCTAGGCATCACGCCCACCATCACCACTCTTCCAGGATGAGTCCTGTCTCTGCTTTGTACACTAGCGCCCTCTGCTGGACGAACCGCAGCAGGTAGCCTCAGAGCCCCTTCTCAAGTATGGGTTTCCCGCAGCTCCTATTGTGTCATCAGATCTGAGTGGTCATGTAAAATCTTCATTAGGGATTTGCTGAAGGGGTAATTACAGAGGTTTGAGTATGTCAGGTGCTTTGAGTAACATGATAAACAATCATCTGACTTTGTAACTGGGGAGTAAGTTTCAACACTTATTACAAACTGACTCTCTCACATTTTGGAACACCCATTCCTTTTGACTGATTGAACACACTTTGCTGGGGAATCCCCGAGTCAGAGAACTATTCTATCTCACATAAATTAGAAGGGATGGTCCCTGACAGTTTAGGATGATCTTCCAGCAAGATGCAGCTTCTCCAGAGTTAATCAGACACTGACTGGTAGGTAGGCCATACCCTCAGTTATTCTGTTATCAAATATTTATTGAAAACCTACTATGTATCCAGAAATCTTTTAGGTGCTAAGGATACAGAACCCAATAACATATTTTTATGAAATTACATACCAGTAACCTTGCATCTACTTGTGACCTGCTGAAATAGATGTTCTAATAGGAATACAACTCATACGAACCATACAGGTCAGGACTTTAGTGTTTCAGGACTTTTAGTGTTTCCCAGAAGAAGAAGTCCTAGGCAACCTGGTATGAATTGGTCACTCCAAATACCAGATTTTCCACCATCCAAGATTGTAACTTGCAGTAGCATTTATTGAAAAATAATCTTTTGATAGCATTAGGTTCATCACTAATACTATTATCTGAACAGTTTTTCTCATTAAAAACTTGTTGGGACTTACATACTACTTATGAATCAATCTAGTGACTTGCCACTTACAAAGCATTTTCTTATATACAAAAGATGCTGAGCAAACCTAAACATCACAAATACAAATTTGCACCATGAAAGCCAAGAAAAATAGGTGCTGGAAAAGCCAAGTTCAATCTTATAAGATGCAGAAAGAGTTTAAATTATGTAGGATGAAAGATCTTAGAACAAAATGGGAAATTAAAATCTAAAAAGGATATTTATCAATAAAATCTATGAGAAAGACAATATCCATTAGTCAGGGGATTAGAAAAATCAGAAAAACTTAAAAATGAAAGGATTTCAAACTCATCTAGCTCCTTCTACGCAAATAAAAAAGTTTCTCCTGGATTTGGGGGTCATTTATTTTCTGGTATGTTATTCCAAAAACTTAGTCTCTATTTCTCACTGATAAGAGTAACCCAAGCTTTATTTAAATATGATCCTCTTAGCTCTCATCATTTTGATTTAGGATTAAAAAAAATAGCCCTTCATATGTCCATGCACTGCAAGAACTGAAAATAAGGCTCAGCATTGTTTGCTGCTTGATATCTGCTGACGTCAGGAGGGCCTAATTACAAGTTCATCTCCCCACTCTGCTCCTGTGAATAAGGTGTTCAGTCAATCACCCTCCTTATTTAGGGAACAAGGCACAGTTCTTGTTTGTTTCTGAGTGGCAAACTCCAGTTCTCTGCTAGCCTGTGGAGTATTCAAATAAGCCTGTCATGTTCTCCTGTGGAAACCAGAGTACCTCACTCTCTTGATGACAAAGCTGCCTTCCACAGCTCCTGGTTGTTCACACTGCTCCCCGGTGCAACACCCGCGTGTCCCAGGGATGTGGTGTTCTCCTCTCCAGGCTGTGAGTACATGGGACTAAGGAACTGCTGACTATCTCATCTGTTCAGTGTTGGGTGTTGTATGTTTGACCATCCACATAACCCTAGTATGGGAATCCCTCATTCACCACTGGGGTCAAGAGGAGAAAATTAAAACAATTCACACCTATAAATTCTTATACAATGTTACAAAATTCTTCTTGGTTTTCTCACTTCCAGTGATTTCCACCTTTATGCCACAAAAATCACTGGATGAAACTAGCAAATTACTAACAAGACAACTGGAATAGATGTTCCTTTATACTGGTTGCAAAAAAGAATCCCATCACCACAGTTGAGGAATAAATGAACTCAAAGCTTTTAAGAACACAGTTGCTAGTTGAGAAGTAGAAGGAATGATTACTGAATGGAGAGTACTCAGAAATTATTATAGCCAAAGAAGAGCTGAAAGGAAAACATGCATTTGTTTAGCAATGATCCTATGAAAAGTAATATACAATTCCAAATTTTCCATGATAAGTTAGAAGATTAAAATTCAGAAATCTACAGATAATTTTCTTGTCTATTTTTGTTAATGGTTTAAATCTTTCAAACATGTCAGACATTATAAGAAAAAAATTGACCAACTGAATTTGTTATACCCTCACTTTGTATCTTTCCTTCCAGAAATTGATAAGCCAATGCATTGTTTAAGGATGATTCATGAAACCTTAACAGTGGGAAG
>VMDR010010143.1:0-31552 GCA_007922815.1 Macrotus californicus | reverse complement strand
CAGAAAGCCCTGAGTGGGGAACCAGTGCTGGGCAGGAAAACCTGAGCTATAACTGACAAACGCTGGAGGCTCAGTGTGGACAAGACAGTGTTCAACACCCCAGGGGCCCCACACTTCCATGAATTTTGCTTCCAGGAGCCACACCAGGTCTTCTCCCACTGAAGGTGGGAGAAAAATCCCCCCCTCCTTCAGGTGCGGTGCTGGGGGAAGTAGCCATTGTGAATACCAGAACATCTGTTCTTCCACAAGGCCTGCCCTCAGGAGAAATCCTCGCCCTAGAGCCTGACCCACTGGGGGAGGGAAATGCCCACCGTGGCCCCTTTGTCTTCCTGGTCCCACCTAAGGGGGGCTGAGGAGCACGTGTGGAGATCCCAGCCCAGGATATAGGCCCACCAATCCTGAGATATGCTCATAGGTCTATGGAATGTTCTCCTGCCTCACACCTCACCACCACATTGAAATGGCTCTTGGGTAATAATAGGAAAACAACTTTTAAAAAGTGTGCTTCTCAGACAACATTTAAGAAGTCTTTAGGGAAGCTCAAAGATCAAAGAGGACAGGTGAGACAAAATAAGCAAGTCTGACCTCTAACAAGATAGCTACAGCATCAAGAAAACCAAACCTCTCACTAAAGATTGTTTTTACCTCAGTTCCATTGACTCATGTCACCTTTGACAAAAAATTACAAGGCATACTAAAGGGCAAAAACACAGTTTGGAGAGACAAAGCAAGCATCAGAACAAGACTCAGATATGGCAAAGATGCTGGCGTTATGAGATGGGGAATTTAAAACAACTGTGATTAATATGCTAAGGGCTCTAATGGATAAAGTAGACAGCATGCAAAAGAAATGGGAAATGTAAGCAGAGATGGAAATTCTAAGAGAGAATAAAAAAGAAATGCTAGAGATCAAAACATCCTAACAGAAATGAAGACTGCCTTTGATGGGCTCATTAGTAAACTGGACATGGCCAAGGGAACAATCAATGAACCTGAAAATACGTCAATAGAAACTTTTAAAACTGACATGCAAAGAGAAAAATGAAAAGGAACAGAATGCCCTAGACCTGTGGGAAAATCAAAAAAGGTGTAACACACACATAATAGGAATATCAGAAGGAGAGAGAAGAACAGAAGAAATAAAGCAACAGTAACTGATAATTTTTCAAAACTAATGACAGTCATCAAAGCACAGATCCAGGAATCCCAGAGAACACCCAATAGGATGAATACCAAAAGAGTAAACACCTAGACACATTATATTCAATGAAGCAGAAAATTAAAGACAGAAAAAAGTCTTGAAAGAAGTCAGAGGAAAAAATCTTACTTACAGATGAGCAAGGGTAACAGTTACATTAACTTCTCAAAACCATGAAAGCAAAAGAGTAAAAGAAAATATTTAAAATGTAAAAAAAAAATCTTATTGACTTAGAATTCTATATTCAGTAAAATTATCCTTCAAAAGTTAAAAAATGGAAATGAAATCTTCCTCAGAAAAACAAAAATTAGGGAATTTTGTCAACAGTAGATCTAGCTTGCAGTAGATATTACAAGAAACTTTTCAGAAAGAAAGGAAAATGATATAGGTCAGAAACTTGAATCTACATAAAGAAGCACTGGGGAAGGAGTAAATAAAGGTAAAGTAAAATATTTTAAACATTATTCACAATAGCCAATAATGGTAGACAGAATGCAGTGAATAAAATATTCAAAGTGCTGAAACAAAAAAAACTATTAACCAGGAATCTTATGTCCAGGAAAACTAGCTTTGAAAAATGAAGACATAAGCCCTGGCCGGTGTGGCTCAGTGAACTGAGTGCTGGCCTGCAAACAAAAGAATCACTGGTTCAATTCCCAGTCAGGGCACAGGCCTGGGTTGCAGGCCAGGTCTCCAGTAGGGGCAGTGGGAGAGGCAACTACACATTGATGTTTCCCTCTCTTTCTCCTTCCTTCCCTTCTCTAAAAATATATAAATAAAATCTTTTACAAAGTAAAGACATTTTAAAAAACCTTTCCCAGATAAACAAAACCTGAGGGAATTTGCTGCTAGCAGACCTACTTCACAAGATTTATTGAGGAAAATTCTTTGGGTGGAAAGCAAGTGACAGCAGGTAGCAACCTCAATGCCCTCTGAAAAAAAACAAACAGCTCTGGTAAAGGTGATCATATAAGTAGTTAGAAAGGACAGTATAACGCATATATCCTCTCATTTAATTATTTAAAAATCAATTGCATGAAGCAATACATATATAATTGGGGGTCAGTGACATAGGAATGTAATGTATTTTATAATAACAGCACAAAGGTGGTAAGTGGGTAAAGAAATCACATCAGCAAAGACAAATTCATGGGAAGGCATAAACAAACTGTGGTACATTGATACAATAGAGCACTATTGCAAACTGTGAAGGGAAACTACTGATGAAAGCAACAGCAGTGATGAAAATTTCAAGAACCATCGCATCTGGTGCCTTTTTCTTTACTACATCTTCCATCCGGTTCTCTTTCCTTTTGCATTTTTCCTGTAACAGCAAGAACAAACCAGGCTTCCCCTTGAATACTTTGGGAACGATCTTTTCTGAGCATCCTTCCAAAGCCTAAGAAGGATTCTCTGGCCTCCAGTCACCTGCAGCCTTCTCAGCATTCCCACTGCCACTTTTGTTCTCCTCCATGCCACCCAGGCTCATCCTGTCCCACTCCTCAGAAACCTTCCAGCCACCACCCTCTGCCTAGTTCCAAGGACATTATACACTTACATATTTAAAAAGGCAGCAGCTCACACTTGGCACCAAAATCTGTATTTGTTTTCTCTTGGTGCATAACAAATTTTCAGAAGCCTAACAGCTTACATAAAAATGCACGTTTATTATCTAACAGTTCAGAAGTCTAGAATGGTGCAGCTGAGTTCTCTACTCAGGGCACCACAGGACTTTAAAACAAAAAATATTACTAGAGATAAGCAATACCATTTAAAAATTATAAAATGGTCATTTTATCATGAATTATATCATGTACCATAAAGATACAATAATTATAAACATATATGCATCTAACAACAGAGTTCCAAAACTCATGCAGCAAGAACTGACAGGGAGAATAGACAAACAGTTCCAATCTGGGTACTTTAATAACTTGCTTTCAATATTGAGTAAAACAACTGCACTGAAGACTAACAATAATGAACAAGACTGAAGTGACTGCGTGAACTGACGAGTCGGAACTGAGATCTAAAGAACACCTGGCCCAACAAGAGCAAAATACACATTATTCTCCGGACCATGTGGAATGTTCTCTAGAACAGACCATATGCTAGGTAAAAAATGAACCTCAATGAACTTAAAGGATGGAAATCACACAATTGTGTCCTCTAGCCAAAGTAGAATTAAATCTGAAATGAATAAAATCTGTGAAATTCACAAATATATGAAAATTAACCAGTATACTCCCAAGTAACCAATGGGTCAATAAAATATTACAAAACAAGTGAGAAAACACTTTGAGATGAATGAAAATGAAAGCACAACATCACAACATGTCAAAACATAACAGATCTAGCTAAAGCAGATCTTAAAAGTAACTTTATAGCTTTAAATGTGTACATAAAAAAGAAAATTCTCAAATAAATAACATAAACTTCCACTTTAAGCAACAGGAAAAAGCAGAAAATAAGCCCAAATCAAACAAAAAGAAGTAAGTGATAATAAAAGATTAGAGGTCCTGGCTGGTGTGGCTCAGCTGGTTAGAGTGTTGTCCCATATACCAAAAGGTTATGGGTTCGGTCCCCAGTCATGGCACATACCTAGGTTACGGGTTCAATCTCCAGCTGGGGCACATGAGAGGCAACCAATTGATGTTTCTTTCTCACATCAATGTTCCTTTCTCTCTCTGTGTCCCTCTCTCCAAAAGCAGTAGACATATATTTTTTATTTTTTTAAAGATTAGGGTAAATCAATAAAATAGAAAGTAGAGAAAATCAACAAAACCAAGTTTTTTGAAAATATCAACAAAGTTGACAAACCTTTAGCTAGACTGACAACAACAAAAAAGAGACTCAAATTAATAACATTGAGACAACTTTTGAAGTTGCTCTACAGAGAAGGGGGTTTCGGGGGAGCAGTACTTCTGAAAGGGCAGTACCAGAACTCCTCTGTGGTGATAGAACAGTTCTGTGCCCCAGTGGTGGGATGTTACCTGAATCTGTCTATAGGATCAAGTTGCATAGAAACACATTCACACACATATGCACACACAGAAATGTAGGTTTCAGACAGGTGAAAATTGACTGAAGTTTGAGGTCTAGTTCTGTGTATTACTCCAATGTCAATTCTGGTTTTGACATCACACCACAATTATATAAGATGTCACTCTTGGGTGACAGGTACCTGGGACTCTCTGTAACTTTGTACTTTGCATGTTCCTGCAAGCCTGTAATAATTTCAAAGCAAACATTTTAAATGCCTTTCACAAAAAGCACTTTAAAAATGCCAATTATTAGGAAACAAAGTTAAAAAGAAAAACCAAGAGGATGTTTTTTGAATTTCCGAAATATTTGAAGTTCATAAAGTGGCATCAATCTAAGCCCACAATATTCACATAACTGCTGTAGGCTTTGGCTAGCCTGGCCTGTGTGCCATCACTGGGACTTGCATGTCATTGCCTATGTGTAAAATGTGCAGAATGAGCTTTTTTTTGGTTCTTTTCTGTAGATCATAAACATAGAGGCTACTTATTATGGGGAAAAGATTAACCTGAATTGTGTAAAAATGTGTTTAATTAATGTCATAAAATTAGATTTAAAAAAGCTTGTTTTTAGGAATGAGGTGCCAATAATAACAGGGACTCTGAACATTGGGACCTTCAGAGTGTACGGCTGGAATGCCAGCACACCACACCTGTCTTCTGAGTTCTTTCTCTTGTTTCATCTTTGGGTGCCATTGAATAGTTTCCCAGTTTATTTATTGAAAACCATGTTTTTTCATATGTCACTACTTCAAGTAATGTTTTAGGCACTTTATTGTCATATGCCTTATGGTAAAACATACATTGCACTAAAATACACATAATACAACATTCACTACTTTGACAATCTTTTAAGTGTTCCATTCAGTGGCACTAAGTGTGTTCCCAATGCCGGGCAGCCATCCCCACCTTCCAGCTCCAGAACTTTTTCACCTTCCCAAATAAGAGCTGTGTACTTGTTGTTAACCCTGCTACCCCTGCCCCCGACCCCTGAGAACCTCTGTACTTTCTGTTTCTATGGTTTCCCTCTTCTGGAAACCTTATCTAAGTTTACAATACAATACAATATTTATCCTTTTGTGTCTGGCTTATTCCATTTACCAAGATCCATCCAGGCTGTAGCATGTTTTAGAATTTCCTTCCTTTTTAAGGCTGAATAAGATTCCATTGCATGGATAGATTACATTTTGCTTCTCCATTCATTTGTCTGTGGACACTTGGGTTGCTTCCATGTTTTATATTGTGAATAATGCTGCTATGAAGATGGGTGCACAGATACCTGTTTGTTCTCCTGCTTTCAATTCTTTTGAATATATATACCTAGAAGTAGAATTGCTGGATCATATGACAATGGGAAGTTTAAATTTTTGAGGAACCACCACCTTTTTCAGAGCAGGGGCCCCATTTCACACTCCCAGTGGCAATGTACAAGAGTTCCAATATCCCACATCCTCACCAGTACTTCTTATTTTGTTTGCTAATTTTTTAAAAAGCCATCCTAATGGGTGTGAGGTGGTATCTCACAGTGGTTTTGATTTGCATTTCCCCTATGATTAGCAATGTTGAGAATCTTCTCATCTGCTTATTGACCATTCACATATCTTCTTTGGAGAAATGTCTATTCAAGTCCTTCACCCATTTTTGAAATGATTGGTTTGATTTTTTGTTGTTGTTGTTGAGTTTTAGGAGTTCTCAATATATCCTGGATATTAATCCCTAATCAGATATGTGATTTACAAATATTTTCTCCCATTCAGTGGGTTGTCTTTTCACTCTTTTGATGGTGTGCTTGATGCACAACTTAGTTTTTTTCTATGAAGTCTGACAAATGATGGTCCAGGTCTTCTGAAAGTTGCACCCTCCCACCTTCCAGATTCCCTCCTCAGCCTGACCCCACCCTCTAGAGTCTGGCCTCCACCTTCAACCCACATGGTGGCCTGACAATACCAGTACCCCCAGTTTCACCTCCAACTCTCCCTTTCTTACCTGGCCTGATTCACATCTGCTCCAGGTAATACCTGTACTACCTCAGACCCTAGTCTTACTGCCCACGGCTCTGTCCCACCTGGCCCGACTCATGTTCTCAGCCTTTCTCCTGTCCACGTCTGGCCTATGCTATCCTTGAGGGACTCTGGGAAAACCTGCCAGCCACTGGCCACCCTGGCCTCGCCTCAACAGCGAAGACCTCAGCACTACCCACAAGGCCCCACGTAGGTCTGAGCCCTCAGTGCACAGGGGCCCTGGGTCTGAGCATGCACTTTCTCCCCTGTGGCCTCATTAGCCTGCTGGGGCCTCATCATTAGACTGAGGCCTGAGCTGAGGACAGGTGCTTTGCAGGACCCCAACCTGTGCCCTGTCTTGCTCACAGCACAGCCCTCCACAGCCCAGCTAGCCTTGTCAATGGAATGGGGAGGCACCCTGCAGCTGAGCACAAAGAGGGACAAGCCTGTCATGACACCCCTTCTGGCCCTGGCCACGCCACTCCAAAATCTTCCAGGAAGTTAGGTGCTTGCAGCCTGCTTTGTCTGTAACCTTGGGAGGACCTGCTGCAACCCCTCAATCTGAGTTGGTACCGTCACTCAGTGGCACCTGTGGTGCTTGTTGCAGATGGTCTTCTCCCCCCAGAGAGCCACCCCATTCAGGCCCCTCACAGGGTCAGCACAGATTCTCCAGATCACCAAGGGCAGTGACCCTCCATCCCAGATTCTGGGGATCAAAACCAGCTCTGTGTTTCAGACTAGACGTCTGGAGAACCACACAGCCACGAATTCAAAGTGGATCCTGAACCACTACCACCAGTAGAGAGGCCACCATCTGTCCGCCGAATTGGTCATTAGTGACACATCCTCGACTGCTCTTCACCATCAGAGCAGGTCCCTGCTGTCCCCTTGTGCCACCTGGCTGCGGGGGTTCTGGTGACTAGGGTCCCGTGGGAGCCAGTGCACAGCGGTAAAAAGCGCTTCCTGCGGGGTCTGGCTCCCCGTCCCCAGGGCCTGAAGGCCGTGGCGCAGCGCCCCACTCCCCGACGGCGCTCAAGGACAGGGCCAGGAGCAAGGGCTTCGGCCTGGTCAGCTGGGCGCTGCCCTCCGCAGAGCAGCTGGGTCTGCTGCATGCGGGGAAGGCCGCGCCCACGAGCCAGCATGGACCTCCGCGCGCGTACTTAACCCATTCTCTCCGCTGCCTCGGTAGCCGCGCAGCCAGGACTGTCCAGGCTCCTCCAGGACGGCAGCCCACCAGTGCCCGTGTGACCTGGACGAGGCCCCCTCAAGCCCACGCCTAGGGGGCGGACAGTTATGTGTAGACTCAGGGGAAAGTGGGTGAGAACCCACTCAACGCACGGACGGAGGCTCCGCATAAGTGGCATACCCTTTTTTACAGAGGTCAACGGTCTGAACAACCCCTAAACATGTCACTTTCCCACTGTTACAAATAATGTCCTGTCCTACACACCAAGATGCATTCCTGTGGGATGCGGTTTTTAAATGCACTGGCTGGCAGGAGTGTGGGCATCGTTTGAGGTTAGACAGATTCCCCTAAAAAGGTTCTACTAGCTTAACTCCCACCGGATACAGGGCCATGGGATTTTCTGAAAGAGACAGAGTTGCTTCACAGGCTTAGCAGCGGTGCACACCCCTGAGCTCCGTGTTGCTTATTCGTGTTTTGGCATGGTGTTGTTTTTAAAAGCGTCACCACTCTAGCTTAAGAGACAGCAAACTCATATTCACAACTGTTTTGGACATCCTTTCAGCTAAGAAAGATTTTTATATTTATAAATGGGGAAAAAAGAGTATTTTCTGACAATGTGAAAATTATCTGAACCTCAAACATGAGTGAGAATGAATAAGGTGTGACTGGAATGTGATCACGTTTAATTGTTTACAAGTCACGCTGCCTGCTTTTCTGAGACTGCACAGCCACGTACCAGGGCCCTCTTTCACAGAGAGCCGTCCCTGGCCCTGCAACAGCTCCTGAGCCAGGACCGTTCACTGATGAAGTGAGAATGGGTCCAGGGCCAGCCTGTTCCTTTCACCCCCTACCCCTCTGTACCCCAACTCTCCCCCACAGACGTTCTCCTTCCACCTCATGTTTCTCCTATACCTCACTCTCCCCCAAAAACAAGCTTCATCTCTGCATGTGTCCCCTATACCCCAACAGTCCCACATGCCTGCACCTCCACCCCCCATGGCCCCTTCTGTACCCCATTTATCCTCCACTGGGCTACTCACTCCACCCCCTACATCCCCACCTACACCCAATATGGTGCCCACTGACGTGTTATTTCCACTTACATGTCCCTTCCGGTACCCCAATAGTGTCCACTGGCTGGCTGCCTCCACCCCCATGTCCTCTCCTGTACGTCACTTGTCCTCACAAGCCAGCCCCTTCAAAACCATGTCCCCTCCTTTATGACATTTGTCCCCCACTGGCTGGTTCCTTCTACCCTCTGCTGTATCCCAGTTGTCCCCAAATGCCTGCTTCTTCCACTCCCAGTTTCCTCCTTTAACCCTACTCTCCCAAGCCTTACTTATACCTGCTCATGTCCCTTTTGGTACCACAAATGTCCCCGACCTGCCAGGTCCTTCCAGCTCCATGTCCCTCTACCCCTGCATACCCTGCTATGGGGACCTGTCCAACTTTAGCCTTTCCTCCATGAGCATCATGCTGAGCAGGGCATCCATTAAGGAAGAGGCCTGTCCTGAGATAGGACACACTGACTGTCAGAGGCCATGGGCTCTGTGGCCACTGCCGCCCCCCTTCCTGACCCACATGACCCACGCTGCTCCCTCAGAGCCTGGACAGAGGCCAAGCAGCGTGTGTCTGGTGCTAAGGTAGTTGGGCTAGTTAGGAAGCCTGGACTCTGCCTCACTCCCCCTACGATTCCTGTGGTCCTCCTCAGATGCAACCCTCAGCCGTGGGCCTGAGACCTGCTGGCAAAAGACAAAGCCCATGTCCCTGGAATACCTGGTATGGGGAGGGTGCCTGGGCCCTGAGTGGAGTTGCAACTAAACCAAAGGAGGGTGTGCTTGCTCAGGAGGCCTCCCTGGGGCTCCGGGGTCAGAAGGGGCTCCTATACAGAGAAAGCCCAGGGGAAGAGCAGTTTGCCTGGGCCTGAGGACAGGCATCCAGGCAGTGACTACAAGGCCACTGCTGGCCAAGGACCCCCAACTGCAGTCTGCCTAAAGGAGCCCTGGTCATGGTCTGCTGTGAGCCTGTTTCCCCAGCTGTAGAGCTACCCAGGCCTTCCCTGGGAGATGACATGTGCAGGTACCCATGGCCTGCTCCCCTTCCAGACAGCTAGTTCCCATCAAAGCAGGGCTCGGCTCCTGGTAAGTGAACTTGTCAGGCAAATGCAGAAACCTGATTGTCTTGTTTTCCCCCTTCCAGCCCTGGGAGCAGGCAGAGCTGCACCTGCCTCCCCCACCAGCTTGTGAGGACTCTCACTCCGCACAGGCTACAGGGGCGAGAGCTCCAGGGAGAGCAGCTGGGATGTGGCCCCTCCATCAAAAGAGCCATATGAAGAGCCCCTCTCATGGCCTAGTGCCCAGGGCAGGCCTGGGCTGCTTATTTCCCTTTCAGGGCCAGACACGAGCCTGTCCTCTGACACTGGCATGCTGGGCGGGGCTGCAAAGGGTTCCCTTGCCCTTTGAGGACCCACCAGCAAGAAGGAGGGCAAAAGCTGCTCAGGCCCCCAGTAGCCCACCTTGTGTCACCCCTGGGGCTATAACCTGAGAGCTGCCATGACCTCACATCTTCATCTGCCCCAGCCCCCTCTTCTCTCCCCACTCGCTGGCCTGGCCACATCTGCCCCTGGCCTGGCAGAGCCCTGGCCACAGTTCCTTGTCCAAGCCAAAGCTGGGGTGACCAGAACCCAATGTTCTTCCTTGCTGCAGGGCTCCCTGCCTGGGGCTGGCTGTGTGCTTCCCATGCCACCATAGCAGTTCCTTGGCATGGCACAGACAAAGGTTAAAGGGACAGTGAAGGACTGACTCTCAGGCAAGCTGGTCCTTGGGATATGCCAAGACCGTGGCCAGGCTGCACACCTGTGTGGGTGTCATGTGTTGTACGGGTGTGAAAGTCACGCCCTGTGTACTTTCCTTGGGGCCACCGTGAAGGCTCCAGGGTGCCTGGCCTGGCTCGGGAAGGGTAGAGGCCAATATGGGCAAGACCCACCAAACAGCAGAGGCCTCAGCCCAACCCCCTAGGCGTGTGCGTGATGCTCTCCTGACTCTTTACCCTCTAGATCAGGACATGATACTTGCACCTGGCTGGATGTGCTGCCCCTGCTCTGGACCCAGCCCGACCTGCCCCTGCAGCCTCTCAGTGGAGCTCTACTGGAAGAAGGGTGGCCAGGGTGGGGGCACGGAGCTCCTCACTCTCCCCCTGCCCTGGGGCACATCCCCCAGGACTCCCTAACCTGAGGCCTGCAGGATGGCGCTGGCCCTGGCTGATGAAAAGCTGGAGACCAACCCAGGTTGGGAGGACACTCTACCTTGAGGTCCTGGGACTCTCACGGTTGGAAAGGAGGCCCCAAGGCAGCACAGGGGTGGTGGCTGGTGGCCTGGAGGGTCCCAGTCATGGGCTGAGGGGCCAGGGACAAGTGTCAGCCAAGCTGTGCTGGAGAAGCAGCCCAGCCCCAAGGGAGTCCAGCAAGCACTCTGGAGGTGGCAGTGGCCTCAGCCTCCCCACTACACACTCTGGGACCCCTCCCAGGCAAGATTCTGTGGCGCAGGTCCAGTTCAGCCCTGGGCTCTGCGATTCCAGCAGACCCGGAGCCTGGAGGGACAGGGTCTCTTGCTCCCAGGTTCTGAGACCTCTTGACCCTCAGGTAAGGGTTACCACTGCCCAGGGGTTCTGCCCAAACACCCATCTCTCCTGAGGGGCCCGCCTGTCTATCTGTTCCATCTATGATTTGGGCTCATTCCCCTTACTGCCCAGACCATGGCCCTTAGCCTCCATCCAACCTGGCTCCCCACCCCCTGGGGCCAGGGCTCACCTGCCAGCAGTGTGCCTTCACACTTTTACTCCATTCCCTTTGGGCATCACTGTGGCTGCAGAATGGTACCTGGAGAGGTGGCCAGATCTCTGCCCTTTGTCAACCACCCAGGGTGCTGGTCCATACCAGACACACAGGCAAGCACATGGGAACATACACACTGACATATGCACACATGCAATCACATACAAACACTTTACAGGCATGCAATCATACACAAACCCTGGCATACACGCACACATGCACTTCACACACACACATGATTGTGCACCCACACACCATTGCACACTTGCATGCATGTGTGTGTGCACACTGCACACATACACATGTGTACTGCACACTTGCACCTGTGCTGTACAGATGTAGATGTGAACAAAGCCAGTTCCATCACTGTCCTGGATTTCATTTCATGTTTCAGGCCCATGCTGTGGCCTTTTACCAATCTCACTGTCCTCAGGGAGCATATCAGAGCTTTCTAGTTGATCATTATCTGTGTTTCTTTAAATGTGGCCATGAATATTTTTGTTAAGAACAGCAGGAATGGCATGACAACCAAGATGAATACCAAAGTGGAGACAGTATCGATTTTAAATAATCATGTGTCACAAGGCCATCAGGAAGGGTGGCCCTGGCGTTAGTGGAGTCTGTGTCTGTGTGTCCTGCTGCAGCACTCGAGTTGAACTGTAAAAAAAGGTGCAGTACCACAGCTCTGTGAGCTGGGATAGTCCAAGCAGACCTGCTGGGTCGTCGGTCTGGCCTGGCCCCACCCTCCTGTGAGTGAGTCACTCTGTAATCAAGTGCATTGTACTCTTGGAGTTGTCTGCTTCGTTCATCTGTCTGAAAACACCTCATTTCAGCAGCCATTGCAACTTTGCCCCTCTGCTGGACACATGCAGTCACACCCATGAATTTGTGGGCACTTGCACATATGTGTGCACATGTACACTTGCACATATGTCGGCACATGTGCACACATTTGGTGACACCCACCCATAGCACTCATGTGCACGTGCTCTGGCCACACCACCCATGCCCGCCTTCACTCTCTTTCCTTCTCTGGACTTTGAGTTCAGTAGTCCCCAGCCCTTCTGTCCCCCTTCCTGGTCAGCTCATTGTCAGCCCTCAGGGGCCAGCTCCCGTGAGTTTCCTCTGTGTAACATGCAGCCCTCAGGTGAACCCTATGGCAGTGGCCATCTTGAGGGCAGGACTGTTCCAGATACATCATCCCCCCCAGCAAATGTCTGCGTAGCTGACAGGCAGTGACTCACACTAGCTGAGTTGACCCAAAGGCTCTGGGGCCCAGGCCCAGTGGTGTGGTGTGGTGTGGGGGCTAGGCCTTCACACCTGCACACCCAGGCTTGGCACCAGGTGCTGAGTACAGGAGCAGGGGCTGCCCAACAGTCCTAGGGCTTTGACAGGATGCACTCCCAGGCAGGACCATCCTGGATAAGTGGGGCTGAATGCTCTGAGTTGTATGGGGGTGCCCATGCCCAGCCCTCTGCAGGAAAGTCTCACCTGGGTTTCACAGGGAGGCATGGGGAGGGCAGAAAGATGAGAAGGAGCAGTGCTCTCCCCATGAGTGGGGTCCCCTCTAGGATGGACATAGGTAACACTGGAGGAGAAGGACCAGTGCTGGCACATGCAGGCTGCCACCAGAATGGCCTTAGAGGGATGTATGTGTCACCCCCATCCTGCCAATGGGGAGACTTAGGCCCTGGCAGGGAGAGCAAATCAGAGATGAAGCTGGGCAGGGACACAGTAATCAAATACCTGGGAAAATGGAGTCCTGGTGGGACTGAAGGAACAGTGGTGGCTCAGTTGCAGAGGCAGGTCCTGGCACAGGGACAGACATAGGAGCAACAGGATGGAGCTGGGGGTCCCAACACACACCAGGCAACCAAGGCCAATGGAGTCCACAAGGATTGCTGAGTCCACTCAGGGGCAAAGGGGAGCCTCCTCAGCAAATGGTGCAGGACAGCTGGGTGGCCCCACGCAGAGGGCGCAGTTGGACCCTGACCACATATCACCCCCCAAAACCAGCCAAAATGGACCTGGGACTTGACACTGTAAAACACTTAAAAGAAATCACAGGCGCCCATCTTCACAACCTGGGATTTGGCGATGAATTCCTAGATATGGCACCAAAAGTACAAACAATGAAACAAAAATAGGTTAGCGGACCCTCATTAAGATTAAGCACATCTGTGAATCAGAGGACATTATTAAACAAGTGAAAAGACAGCATGCAAAATGGAAGAAAATATTTGCAAGTTGTACATCAGAAAAGAGTCTATAAAGTATGCAGAACATATAAAGAATTCTTACAACTCAGCAACAAAAAGACACATGACTCAGTTAAAATGGTCAGAGGACTCCAACAGATATCCTGAGCAGACACATCAGTAGCCAGCAAGCTCGTGGAAAGGCCTCCATTGCCATCAGTCATCGGGCCCATCAGACCCACCAAGTCACCTCCCACCTGTGAGGGGGTGAGACTGAAAACAAGACAGAACAAAAGCAACAACAGCCGTGCGCAAGGGTGTGCAGAAATTGGAATGCAGTACAGGGCTGGTGCAAACATAAATGGTGCATTCACTGTGGAAAATACAATGATGATGGAAAAATACAATGAAGATTACATTTAAAAAAAGAATATGAAAATACAATGTTGGTTCTTTTTAGAAAGTAAAATAGATTTACCATGTGATCCAGCAATCTCACTCCTGGGAACGGAGTTTCTGGGATTGACTTGGGGGCCCAGGCAAATAAGCACACCTGTGTTCATGGCAGCATTTTCATAGTCGCCAAAAGGTGAAAACAGCCCCATGTCCTGCAATGGTGAACACACAAAACTCATGTCAAAGAAAAATGGCAAGTGGGGCCACTTTAACATGGAGCTGGACCTGCCATGCCCAAGGAACCGCCTCGCCCGTCTTATGCCTCAAACCTTTGGGATGTCAAAGCAGGGCAGAGTGACCTTTGGAGGGAGTCTACACCAGTGACAGCATGGATGAACCTCAAAAACATGCTCAGTGACAGGAGCCAGACACAAAAGGCCACATTTTGTATGATCCCACTTACATGAAATGTCCAGAGCAGACAAATCCACAGAGATAGAAGGCAGGTCAGTGGCTGCCAGGGGCCGGGAGAGGGCAGTGGGCAGGAACTGCTGATTAGAGATGGGGCTTAACTTGGGGTCATGAAAATGTTCTGGAACTAGATAGAGGTGGTAGCTTCACAACACTGTGAATGTACCAAATACCACTCAACTAGTCACTTAAGAATGGTTCATTTACTGTTAGGTGAATTTCACTCTGTCCTGTAGGGTGAGGGGACAGCATGGGGTGTCTTCTCAGGAACAGCATGGACTGGGAAGGCCAGGAGAGACCTGAGCCTCACCCACACCTCTGCATCCCAGACCCCCACCCTGACCCTGGAGACAAGTGAGAAGCTGGTGGAGAGTCAGACAGGTCCAGGGCACACCTACCCAGAGTAGCTGGCTGGGTCACTGTATCCTCCTGGGCCTGAGGGTGGGGCCGAGGCCCTGGCAGGGCCCGTGGGCTGGGTGGGGAGCCCAGTGCCACTGTGGTCTGGGAACCCCTCAGGGGAGCCCCAGAGGTGGCCACACCAGCCAGGACCCCAAGCAACACTCACCTTTGAGACCCTGCCACAGGAGAGTCCCCTGTCTGCCGTGCCCTGACCCCAGCCACTCCCTGTGTGTATAGGTCCTGTGGAGAAAGGAGCACTTCTGTCCCTCTTCAAGGAGGGCCTTAGTAGCAAGGTACAGGTGGAGAAAGGTGTTCATTGGCTTCAGGGTGATCAGGTTCCCCAGGATTTTGACACCAGCGTGTTTAGGGGTCCAGAAACCTGTGTGTGCCTCACAGCCCAGATAAAGTGGGGAGTGGTCTGAGGAGCTGGAGAGTGTCACCCGGGCCCGGGGGTGGACCACCCTCTCCAATGCCTCCTTTAGTGACCAGAGACCCCTGCGACATTCTGGGTGCACCAGCTGCAGCTCCTCTGTCAGCAGCTTTGCAGGGGAGGCACTCCTAAAGCACCTCTGGCTTGCAGATGCACCTCAGGGCACAAAGGGAGGCCTTCCTGACATGTAGATCCCTCCCATTGAATCCCAGTACCAGGGTGCAGGGGTTTTTTTAAACTGGAAATGTATTCTAAAGGAGTTGTCTAAGTTTGCTTTGGAAATTACTAATTTCAATTAAGCAACTTTCTGTGTGTATTTAGAGGCCAACATATGCATTGCGGGGAGGGGTCTCAGGCATCCTGGCAGGTCCTAGGAAAGGCTGCAGGTCCCAGCACTGGGGGGCAGGGTCCAACGTGGCAAGGCTCACATTGGGGGATGATGCACCCTGATTTCCAAGGAGCTTTGCAAGTGGGATGAATACATTTAGGTACAGACTGAATTACACATGTGGGTCCATGCACATACACACAGATGCATGCACACACAGAGACACACAAGTCCATGCACACAGAGACACACGTGCACACCCACAGCCATCCACAGGCTCCTAGAGGGCCACTGCCCTCCCTGAGCTGCTGGCTGTGCTGGCAGAAGAGCAGGAGGAGTCCAGCCTCTGAAGCCCACTCCCTGGCCTCTGAGAGAGGCTCACCTCACGGAGATCCCAGCCCTTCCTATACTTGATGCTTATCTGGTGGGTTGAACATCTACTTTGAGAACCCCACCATTAAGGACTTTGGGGAACTTTAAAGCAACAACACAGAGCCAGAGACCGCAACATGGAGTGAGAGCCTGGGCCCAAGCCTGCCTCCTTCCAGCCCTTCTGAAGGGTGGAGCCTGGGACCCAGGTGGCTGGGAGGCACTGTGGAGGAGCTCTGAAAGAAGGAGTCACCCAGGCTGGCTGGGGTCTGGGCCCCCTGTGGACAGTGGGAGAGACAGTAGCCAGGGCCACTGCCTGGGAGGAGGTCTCCAGGGAGGCAGGGGGGATGGATGGGTTTATGGTCCTTGGGGTGGGGAGTCTCAATGAGGGCGGGCAGGGTCTGAGCAGAATGTGGTAGTTAAGCAGGAGCGGCAGACCCACCTGGGCAGAGAAACCAGATGCTGGGGGCACTGGGAGACCCCAGCCCTTGGCTGCCCCAGGCTGGTTCAGGCCTCTCTTCTCCTTGCACAGAGAAAGCACCTCATCACTAATGTAGCACTTACTCCTTCAGTCCAGGAGACACAGTCATTCTCAGTGGGGGTGGGAGCTGCTCCAAGAGCAAGGGAGCCAGTTAAGAGGGTGATGGGGGAGTTCTGGCCAAGATGGAGGTGTAGGTAGAAACCCTTCACTTCCTCACACAACCAAAAGGAGGATAACAACCAAGCTAAAATCAATAAACAACCAAAAGTGCCAGAAAACCAAACTACATGGAACTCCGACAATCATGGAATTAAAGAAACAGTCAAACAGAACAACCAGACCAGTAAGGCAGTGGACAGTGAGAAATCGAGGTGAGGCAGCGGACCGTGGGGGTGGGGCTGGCTGTGGTGCAGTGGCAGGCTGCGCGGACGGGGCTGGCTGTCTGGGTAACTGAGACGCAGAGCTGATTGTGGACTATAGCGGTTGCCATAGCGGGAGAAACTCCCAGTCTCACACATGAGTTCGAGTTCATTGAAAAGTGCGCCAGAGACAAGCAGGCAAGCTACATTGTTCCCTGTCTGGCCCTTTCCCACAGGCAGCACCCCACACAGCAAAGAAGGTTGCCCTGCCCTCGTGAATACCTAAGGATGTGCCCCCTTACAACTTAACAGGGGCCCCAAGCAAAGAAATAGGGCCAAAATGAAAGAACAGAGCAAAACCTCAGAAAGAGAGCTAAGCAATGAGGAGATAGCCAACCTATCTGATGGAGAATTTAAAGCCCTGGTAATCAAAATGCTCACAGAACTGATTGAGCTTGGTTGAAAAATGAAAGAACAAATGAAAGATACCCAAAGTGAAATGAAGCAAAATATTCAGCGAACCAATAGTTACAGGAACAAAACCAGGACTCAAATCAATGATTTGAAACAACAGGAAGAAATAAACATCCAACTAGAACAGAATGAAGAAACAAGAATTCAAAAAGGTGAAGAGAGTCTTACAAACCTCTGTGACAACTTGAAACATTCCAATATCCGAATCATAGGGGTGCCAGAAGGAGAACAACAGCAAGAAATTGAAAACTTATTTGAACAAATAATGAAGGAAAACTTCCCCAATCTGGCGAAGGAAATAGACTTCCAGGAAGTCCAGGAAGCCCAGAGAATCCCAAAGAAGGTGGACCCAAAGAGGAACATACCAAGGCACATCATCATTAAGTTACCCAAGATTAAAGACAGAGAAAATCCTAAAAGAAGCAAGGGGAAAGGAGAGAGTTACCTACAAAGGGGTACCCATAGGGCTATCAGCTGATTTCTCAAAAGAGACCTTATAGGCAAGAAGGGGCTGGAAAGAAATATTTGAAGTCATGAAAGGCAAGGACCTACATCCAAGTATACTCTATCCAGCAAAGCTTTCACTTAGAATGGAAGGGCAGATAAAATCCTTCACAGATAAGATCAAGTTAAAGGAGTTCATCTTCACCAAGTCATTATTATATGAAATGTTAAGGGACTTATCTAAGAAAAAGAAGATAAAAAATATGAACAGTAAAATGACAACAAACTCACAACTATCAACAACTGAACCTAAAAGAAAAGAAAAACAATGAAAACAAAAACAAAGCAAACAACTAGAACAGGAACAGAATCAGAGAAATGGAGATCACATGAAGGGTTTTCAGTGGGGAGGGGGAGGGGAGGAACAGGGGGGAATAGGTACAAGGAAGAAGAAACATAATTAGTAGGCATAAAATAGACGGGGAGAGGTAAAAAATGGGATAGGAAACAGAGAACTCAAAGAGCTCATATGTACAACCCATGGACATGAACTAAGGGGGGATGCTGGAGGGTTGGAGGGTGCAGGGTGGAGGGGGGATAAAGGGGGAAAATTGGGAAAACTGTAATAGCATAATCAATAAAATATACTTAAAAAAATTATGAAGACCAACTAAAAAAAAAAAAGGGTGATGGGGCATGTCAGGCCAAAGCAGCTCAGGAGTTGCCTCAACAGCAAGAAGAACCCCACAGCGAGCCCAGGCTTGGTGGTCCTGGATAGATCATGTCCCTGGGGCCCAGGACACTGGGCAATGCAAGACAGGGCTGACTACTGCCCTTGGCCCGACTGTGAGGGACCTCCAAGAGTCCCCAGATCCCACCCCACAGAAGGGGGAGTGGGAGGGGTATGGGAGGGCAGCTCCACCCTTCCTGGAAGCAGGTCAGTGTAGTTCTGGTGAGGCCATAAAGATTTTCTAAATGACATTTCTGGACCCATCAATGGGTCAGAGCAGGCCGGGAGGGAAAGGCTAGGAGCTGCCCAGGCCTGACAGCCCACCTTGCCACCCTACCTCATGGGGCCTACAGCACCCATCAGTGTCTGGAGTCCTGAGTCTAGATTTCACCAAGAGAAATAGGGATCATGGTGGCCTCCTGCCCTTTGTTGGGCAGAAGAAGGGTAGGTGGCCAAGAAATGTGTAGCCATGTGGCCACAGGCATTTCCCTCCTTCTCCAGGCCTGGCCTCCCTGCCAGCTCCATCATGTCCTAGCTTCGTCAGTGCTCCATGAACATTTGGGTCGGCTCCCTCTCACCCAGGCTGCTCCCTTTTATTTAGGTTGTTCCACCTCCACCAGATTGCTCCCTCTGACCCAGGCTGCTTCATCTCATCCAGGTGGCCGATCTGGAAAGGGCCAGGAGAGGGAGGAAAATGCCTGTGGCCATATGGCTGCACAGCTGGAACCATGTCTTGGCCACCTATCCTTCCTCTGTCCTATCAAAGGGTAAATATGGTGACACAGGGAGGGTCCAAACATGAGTCCCCCACCCATCCTCAAAGTACCCTGTCTGATCCCCAAACCACACTTGCCCTGTGAAGACAACCTCCAATGACCCAGCAATGGCCCTTGTCAATGCCAAAGCTGTGACATTTGTCTGGAGCATGAAAGATGCCAACACACCTGTGGGAGCAGAGCACAGAGCAGTGGCCTCAGGAGGAAGCCTGTTCTGTCACCAGAGGCACAACACATGCCAGGCATGCCCAGTGCTGGTCACCAATGTGGCTCAGAGCAGTTCCTGCTGGAAGGTTCTGTGCCTCACATGGTGACACCATCAAAAGATGCAGAACAGGAACCTGTGCCTCACTTGTGACATAGGAACTGACACTGGAGCACTTGATGTCACCACATTGTCATCATTGTGTTTTCCATTTGCTTTTACTCCCAGCTCCATCTGATGTCACTGTCCTTTCTCCCATTTTCTTTCTTGTGACTAAGGTATTTTTCAGAGAAATTTTATGTGTCCTTTCTAAGATACCCTTAGATTTGGGGGGGAAAGGTGCATTGAATATGTGCTGTGTGTGTGCTGACCTGCACATGTCTGCACATTTCCATGTGTCTGCCTGTATATGCGTGTTTTCACATGTCTACATGTTTCCTTATATCTCCACGTGTCTGCATGTTTCCACGTGGGTCTGCATTTCTCTGTGCATCTTTGTGTTTCCTTCTGTGTGGGTCTGTGAGTTTCCATATGCCTTCAAGTTTTTGTGTGTCTGCCTGTTTCTATGTAGATCTGCGGCCCTCCTCATGTCTGTGTGTCTCCACATGTGCTGTGTGTCTGTCTACATGTGTGTGTCTCTGTGTGTGCATGCCTCTGTGCACATATAACACACAATAAATAACTTCATAATTACATCTGAGTTGGCAGGGGATGGAGAAATCCCAGGTGACTGTCCCATTCCCAGGAGCCCTAGGGTAGAAGTTATGCTTCCATGGAGTGGCTGCCACAGATGATCAAGACATGGCCTCTTCCTCTTAGGTCCAGTGCCATGGGAAAGAAATTGTGTGGCAAATGCTGCATAGACAGAAACATTGCACATTGCAAATGAACCTGCCATCACAGGAGGGCATGAAACTGACCAGCAGTCCGGGTTGCATTGCACCCAGGGCACATGTGGACGGAGACTTCCGATGGCTCTCAGAGGGTGTGCATCCAGGTGCACACTCACCATGCCCTCTACAAGTCAGAGTTTTCCTGAAAACATTGTGCCTTTTCTTCTGTAGATTAAAACTAACCAGAGAAGAAAACTACTTTCCAACATTCACTTCCCTCTTCTTTCCTCTCTCAAAGACTATCACCTAACCCAGTTGTGGTCACATCCCTCTGACCCCAGCTCTGGAGGGAAGCACAGAGCCCCCACCCTCTGGCCCTGAGAGGATGTGTCTGCACAACCTCTGCTGAAGATGGGTCTGGTCCTTTGGGGCCAGCTATTCCTCACAGAAATTGGTGTTCAGGTGTCAAGCCTTCAGTAGGATGAAAATTGCAGGTGAAGAGCAACCCCAGGGAGGAGATTGGATTCCAAACTGGATTTCAGATCCCTCCGTGGGCACACTTAGCCTGTGTGCTTACAATGCACTGTTCATGAGGGGGCGGGAGGAGGTCCTGTCACCATTGGTCTCAGCAGCAGTGCATTTCCTCGATCGCACAGTGCATCCAAAGGTATGATTTTTTAGGCTTGCCTTGCAATATCAACACATTTTAATCAAGGTGATCCAGAAGCTCAGAAGGCAAATGTGTGTCCCACAGCTTAACACAGCTGCTTGCATGCTTGCCTATAAAAGAACAAAAGTCAGCAAGGAGCTCCCAACTCTTGCAAGGCCCTGGAGCCCTCCCTAATCTCTGCAGATATTTAGTTCCAGGGCTTGCGGGTCACCAAAGCAACAGGCCCCTTCCAGGACAGCAGCCCTGGTGTACCTGCCCTGCCTCCACCTCAAAGATCAGCCCCTGGAAGCTCAGGGGAACGAGGTTCCTGGAAAGAGCCTGTTTGTCTGGGAGCCTGCAGCTTGCCCACGTCCCTCCTGGGACACCACAGCCCCTGTGGCCTAGGCCCCTGGGACTCTGGGAAGAGTCTTCCACGCCATCACTGCCCACTTTCCTGGTCTGTCTCCTCCTCAACACGGTGAGAGCTCCCCAAGCTCTATTCCAATTTTAAGTGTTCCATAGAGATGTTTAATTCAAGCCAGCATGATCCTTTTTGAGAGAAAATGAGCACAGACTATTAATTAGTTGATGGTGTGTGTATTAATTACAGTGGATCCTCATTATTCAAGATTCAGTATTTGTGACTTTTCGTACTTTTTAATTTAGATTTTTGAAAACGCTCTGCAACTTGTTGGACCTCCTTCGGTGGAGACCTGGAAACACAGGACTGGAGTTGGGGAGAATGCCTGCCCTCCTGAGCAGGTGGGCTCCGCTCTCCGCTGAGTGGGGGCTCAAGAGGGGCAGCTTTGAGCGCCCATTTTCTGCTCTCACCTCCAGGGGGCGCGGTGGGACCTGGGTCTCAGCCTCCGTCCCGTCTGTGAGCCGGAAGGGATGGTGTTGAAACTAGGTCGCTCCTCCTCCTAAACCCTCCAGGCAGCCACTGCCTCAGCTCTGGGCAGGCTCCCACTCAGGGAGATGGTGAGCGGGCGAGGAAACGCTGTGCCCGGTGGAAAGCGGGCCCCAGGCCCTGCTGGGCCGACAGCCCCGTGCGCCCTGCGGTGGGGAGGGTCCGCAGCGCTCCGGGAGCGGCAGAGCTGGCTGCCTGCGGGAGCCCCGGCTGTGCCCACCTGGAGTCGGGCCGGCGTGGTCGCCTCTCCTCCACCCCGGCTCAGCCCCAGCGGCGCCCCCAGCCTGTGGGTTCGCAGAGAGAAAGCCCGGGGGTGGGAGGCGGCGCTGGGGCAGCTGGACAAGGACCATGGTTCTGCAGCTGCTGTCCTTGGAGGGGAAGTTCTTTGGAGATTGCAGGAAGGCGCTGGGCCCTGTCAGACTGGCACCCTGGCCCTCCCCATCCATCGAGGGCTCACCCCGAGTTTCCCTGGGCGTCCCTTTGAGGAGAGGGCCCCTCAAGGCCAGCATTCCCGGAGGAGAAAGCCCCTGGGGCGGAGCCGCAGGAGCGCAGGCGGTCCCGGAGCCCCCTCCAGAGGACACGCCCGCCCGCCTTTGCCTTTACGTGGGAACAGGAAGAAGCCTGGAGCTGCTGGGGAAGCCCTGGCCCCTCTGGTGGGACCACGTGGACCTGCACTCTGGGGTTCCTCAGGTCCAAGATCGCGAAGCACCGTCCTGGCTTTCGGACCAGAGTCCCATGGCCTGGGAAGCACCCTAGGGTGTGAAGGGCCAGGTGTAAAAATAGTCGCTACCCTGGTGACCCCCATACAGGGTGGAAGCCGCACTGCCCAGTGCCGGGTGGACAGGACACGGATTGCCGGCCTCCCACAGTGACTGGCCACCTGGCCTGGGCTCGTGATGTCTCCCACACCACCTGGATTCGCTGCCGCGCTGTGTGTGGAGTCACCAATGGGGAGGCTTCCAAACAATGGAAGGGGACACACAGCCCAAGTTTTCGCCAAGTGCAGCATCTGCAGAGGGTGAGGAAGGGGCTGGTGGCACAGGGAGAGACCCTGCTCAAGAGCCTTCCCCTTCCCCCAGACCGCGGGGCTTCTGCCCCCACACTTTCCCAGAAGAGGTACCAACGTGTCCTGAGGGCTACATGCTAAATGGCTTGGACACACGGTCCCCAGACCTCTGATTGTCCCCACTGAGAGACGCACATTTCCTGATTCACATGTTACAACTAATGCCCTGTGGGCGCTGAGCTGCCCCTGCCCAGGGCCACACAGCTTCCTGGGGACACACTGCCAGACATGCCCGCCTCTGCCACCATGAGGGGAGACTTGGCAGAGCACACCCTCCCAAGGCACACCCATCCAACCAGATACCTCCCACATGCCCTCCCCTCACAAACACAAGTACACACCCACACATACATACACATCCTAGCTTTTCCACACATCTATGCACACACACATACACACTCAAACCCACACACTCCCTACTTCCTACACCCAAACCCTCACCCATGCCCACACACTCATGTGCATACACACACACCCTCCAACACACACCTAACACTGCAGACACACACCATGTACACATGCACATATGCCAGATACACATACCATGCATGCCCACTCCATGCACACTCACCATATACACACATAGTTGTAACCCTCTATCATACCCACCCACTCACACCATATACACACTCACAATGCAAGCACATACCATGCACATACACCCCATACACACGATACCATGCACACACATCCCATACACACAATACCATGCACACACACCATGTACATCCACTCCACACACATATACCATGTACACACACCCAACCCTCTATCCCACCCATCTACACACAATACCATGCACACACACACAATGTGTATACACTACACACCATGCACACATACCATGCACACCTCTATCACATCTATCCACATACACTCCATATACAATACCATGCACCCACTCACACACTCCCAACTTCCCACACCCAAACCCTCACACATGCCCACACTCATATACATGCACCCCCCTCCAACACACACCTGACACCACACAGACACACACCATGTACACACACACACACCAAATACACATACCATGCGCACCCACTCCATGCACATTCACCATATAAACACTCACATACTTGTAATCTTCTATCACACCCACCCACTCACACCATATACACACTCACTTATAATGCAAACACATACCATACACACACTCTCCATGCACACACACACCACTTGTCCTGAGATGTGTCTGCACCCAGCACCAGAATCACTGACAACAGGCCCCAGGGAGCCTGCTGAGTTACAGGGGAGAACACTCTCCCCCGACTGGTCCCTTCACCCTGGAAACAGGCCAGTCATTCCTCTTTCACATCACACAGCTGCCCCCACTGCACCTGTGGATGATACCAGGCATGTGTCCCCTAAGTAAACATAGTGCTGGAGTTGGGGGTGGGGGGAAAGGCCAGCCCTAGACAGGGCTCCTGATTAGTCTCCTGTTGCAAATCCTGATGATCGAGTCCTGAGACAGAGGTTAGGGGTCAAAGGGGTTGAGGAGTCCACAGATCTGGTCAGAAGTGGGATGCTCAGCAAGGGGCCGGGAGCCTCTGGGGTTGGCTGATGCCTTCCCAGGCTGTGGGCACACGGGTTTGTCTGGAGGCCCCACAGAGTGAGCAGGTACCACTGTGTCAGCAAAGTTAGTTTCCAGATCATCTGTTGGGGCTCTACCCTGTCCCCTTGCCAAGGCCTGACACCTGGAAGGTATGGGTCCTTTGCTCCCCCCACCCAGATACTTACTGAAGATGTACCTCATAAAGAAAGATGGCTCAGCATCCAGCCCCTCCCACCTTCCACACACTCTGGGCTCCAGCTACAGTGAGATACTATTGAGCTCTGCAGCAGACCCACACCACCACCCTACCCACTCCCCCCAGCCCCCACCTGTCTCCTAATGCCTCTTCATGGACGCCCTTTCTCCGACCAGGTCCAAAGCCACTGTCCATACCACTCCGTCCCTCTGCACCATCGTGGCCATCAGCAGGCTCTCGCTCCCAGGGGCTGGTCAGGAGGGCCAGTACCGCATGCCCTCCCTGCAGCCCAGTATGCTCAGCAAATGAGTGAGCGAAATACTTCCCCTGCACAGAGTTTACCTTGACTCTTTTCAGCACCACGTGGGTAGCAGGGCCTCAGTCTGTACCTCACTTCTATCAGACTCTGAACATAAGGAAAGAATTAAGCTTGAAAGAGGTATCATTTCCAATCTAAGCAGATTTTTGTTTTGGAACCTTCTCCTTTGAAAATCACAGAAAGCCAATCCTGACAGGAATGCTTTCTTCTGCAATTGCAGAGTAATTTATTTGTTTTTCCAGGCCATGCACTCGCTGGGATGGCATCTGGAGATAAACATCTGCTTTTGATGAGAGTCTGCCATTTAGTCATGTTAGGCATACTGTGCCTTTGGCCACACAAATGCACAGTGCCAGGCCCACTTTCTAAACTAAGAGACTGGTCAGAGTTGGGCCAGGTGTGGAGTCTGCCACAGGATGGCTCACTATGGGAAGGAGCCTTAGGAATATCCACCCTTCTCTCCTGAGGATCCTGCTCCAGGCTTTCTGCTTTCTGCCTCTTTGCCCCACCTTCCACACCATGAGACACACCTGAGCTGGGGCTTCAAGGTTCAGGGTAATAAAGATTTATGTCCAGGAAAGGCACGCCCTCAGGAGCCCTCCCCTCCTCTGCCCAGCTGGGCCTCCGGTAGCCATGGCACTAACGGGGTTAGGTGCTGGCTGTGTGCCTAAATTGTACCTTATAGGTGCAAAGGACTCCCACTTCAGCCCCATGGGCCCAGCGTGAAGGGCGGAGGAGCCTGGCCACACGTAGCTCTCACCAACACACCTAGGCCCTAATCGGCCCTCCAGTGTCACTTCTGGGCCTGCTTGTCGAAACCACCTGCTGAGGGATGTTTGTTGAACAAATCAAGACCTCAGGGCCAGCCTGGTGGGCCAGACTTGTCTCTGGCCCAAATGTGAGCACTTTAAGTCAGGGGCCCTCTTATAACAAGCGGTGAGGAAGGCAGGCTTCGAACCACAGCTTTTTGAGGACCTAAGAGGTCCCTTTGTCTATCTCTCTGCAAACATGAGGCCATCTCTCTGCAACCACTGTTTGGGAGCACCCTAATTTCTGGAAGAGTTCCAGTGACGGGGAGCTCACTGCCTGTGCTGGATGACTGCCAGAAATGTTCAACATGTATGACACCGAAATGCTGTGGGAAGGAACTAAATGTGGGGCACCTACTTCCAAACAGGCAAGATTCAGACCCCAGAGGCCAGGGGCTCCCAATTTGCCTCCCGACCAGGGAGGCCAGCTCCCCATCAGGACCCAGACCAGGCGGCCCGCCTCGCCCACACATCTGTGGCATTCAGAGTGCTGAGGGGCCCTGTGTGAAGCAAAGCGAGCTCGGCAGAGTCCTGGCCCCCAGGCTGCCATCGTTCCTACCATCTCATGCCTTTGCACTGCTGCACCTGGAACAGTGGCACACTGGGGTGTGCCCTCTTGGACCCCAACTCCCTCCCCTGATCACCAGGAGCAGGCAACTGCCTGCAGGCTGCTGGGTGGTGTCTGGGGCCCACACCACTTCCTGTGTGTCCTAAATCCACTACTGTAAACACTGTGCACCGCGATAGAAACCGCTGAGTGAGAAACACACAGAGCGTGTGGAACCAGAATGTTTCCGTGGCTGGGGCTGGCATCGACCCAGCCACTTGCACTGAATGTCCCCAGCCACTACTCCCTAGCCCAAAGTGGATGGCCTGGCTGTCACCCTGCAATCAGCTGGCCGGGAACTACAGCAAGAGGTTCCTGCTGAGGCTACAGGTGCCCAGTCACCTCCCCACTGGGTGGAAAGCAAGGGCCTCTGGTCCCAGGGGCTGCGCCTTCATGGTGGGCTTCTGCTGCTCCCTCTGCTGCTCAAACACGGGAGCTCTCCCAGGCTTCAGAACTAAGGGGCTCCTGGAGCAGGAGCGGCTTCACTGTCTCCTGGTTCCTGAAGCCACCTTAGGACACAGATGATGAACGGAGAGGCGGGAACAGCCTGGGTCTGGGCTCTGCTTGGCTGTGACATTGAGCCTTCAGGGTCCCCATGTTACATATGCAGAAGGGGATGTTCAGAGGCAGGAAGTAACTTTCTAAGGTCCCATAGACAGTGAGGGACCCAGCACAAAGGCTCAGACTCCCCGCCCTGTAAATGAGGAGTAAGAGCCGGCCCCAGGCTGGCCTGGATGGTGAGACAGACAGGAGTAGATTCTAAGATGCCTCCACATTCCTGCCTGGTGGACACACAGCTTTTCCCAGTTATTCAATCAAATACTAATTAGGTGCTGCCACAGGACTCTGCAGATGGAATCACGGTCTGGATCAGAGGAGCTGAAGATCAATTCTCAGGGGTGCCTGACCTGACACACAAGGCCCTTTAAAATCAGAGTTTTCTCCAGCTGACCTCAGAAGGGAAGTCGAAGGGTCCTGGCATGATAAGGATTTTACCGCTGCTGCCGGTGTGGTGATGCAGGGGTTCCAGGCTGAGGACCATGCATAGCCACAGGAGCTCAGCATGGCCCAGCTGACAGCCAGAGCAGAAACGAGGCTCTTGAGCCCTCTGCCTAGGAGCTGAACTTTGCCAGCAACCTGGATGAGCTCGGGAGAACCCCAGATGAGCCCAGCCAGCACACTCTGATTTCAGACTGCCGGCCTCCATGACGGTGACAGAATAACTTTCTGTGGTTTCCAGGTGCCTAGTTTGTGCACTTTTATAGCAGCCCCAGGACACAAATACCTGGATGCAAGAAATACCTACAAATGTAGGGGTGCTTTGGAATTAGATAACAGCTTGAAATTTCTGGGACACAGGGTAGAAAAAGCCTAGACTACCTCAACTAGCCTGTCGGTAGAAACACGGACACTAAAGCCTCTGCCAGCAAGTGTCGGGAGGAAGCAAGGAGTGTGTCACTGAAGCTGGGCTGGGGGAGAGAGAGAGGGTGGGGGCAGGTGCTGGTTGTAAAATGGCAGAGAACTTGGCTGAAGAGTGAAAAGCAGAACTTGTAAACAACAAATCTGACAAGATGTCTAAGCAAAATGTTGACGGTGCAGCCTGGTTTCTCCTTGTGTATAGCAAAATGTGAGAGGAAAGAAATAAATTGAGGAAGGAACTGTCGAGCAAAAATGAACCAGCTACTGATGATTTGGGAAATCGTCAGTTTGTGCAGATTGCAAAAGATGCTCGGGTGGGGAGACTTGGGTCTGGGAAAGGCTGTCCTGGAGAGAAGGCTGACAATGTGGTTGGGGAGGGTAAGTCTGTGCCCCGAGGCTGCATTCAGCCATCACGGCAGGAGTCCCAGATGGATGGGGTTCCCAGGAGAGCTCTGCAGAGGATGCCCTTCTCCTATGGTGTGCGTCCGCATGACAAACAGGCCACACACAAGGTGTTTGAGCATGTTATATCGCCAGAAAAAACGCCAGCTTTAGAAAGAAAGGGACAAAGTGAAACAGGGCTGTTGGACTTCCAAAACTCTACAGGCAGGAGGAAGGCTAACTTTACTGTGGAGCTGCGAGCGTGGTCCTCTCCAAGAAAAAGAAAGAGCAACTCTGACCGGGGAGGCTTCTTCTTGGCCTTGGGACCTGACACAACCCACCCTGCTCAGGCCTGGACGCTCTTTCCTTCCTCTACCTCCATCCTTTCCTTCCCATCTTTTTTTTTAGTTCACTTTTTTTTAAGAGCAGTTTTAGATTCATAGCAAAGTGACTGGAAGGGACAGAGAGTTCCCATAAACTCCCTGTTCCCACATACATACATGACCTCTCGCTGTCACCATCCCACAGTAAAGGCTGCTTTTTTTACAGCAGATGAGGCCCCCACACACGCCATCATAGCCCAGAGCCTCCAGTTCACACGAGGCCCGGTCTTGATGTTGTACACCCCATGTCTGTGGACTGATGTGCCCACCATTGCAGCATCATGCAGAGCAGCTTCATTGCCCCAGAACCCTCTGTGCTCTGCCAATCCATGCCTGCTCCCCCAACCCCTGGCAACCACTCATTCTTTTATTGTCCCCTATAGTTTTGCTTTTTCCAGAATGTCATTTAGTTGGAATATAGTCTGTGGCCTTTCCAGATGGGCTTCTTTCATTTACTGATATGCATTAAAGGCTCCTCCACGTCTTTTCATGGTTTGATAGCTCATTTCGTTTTAGAACTGAATAATACCCCATTGTCTGAATGTAGCACAATTTATTTATCCATTCAGTCCTCTGGTAACAGCCCTTTATCTGATGGGCTTTTGCAAATATTTCCTCCCAGTTTGTGACTTGTCTTCTCATTCTCTCGACAGTGTCATTATCAAAGGAGAAAACTTAAATTTTAGTCAAGTCCAGCTGGGCCTTCAGTGTCCTATCTAAAAAGTCACCACCATAGCAAGGCCATCTAGGGTTTCCCCTCCGCTGTCTTCTAGGAGTTGGACAGTTTTGTGTTTCACGTTCAGGCGGTGGTCTCTTCTGAGTTAGTTTTTGTGAGGGGCGTGAGGTCTGTGTCCAGCTGAATTGTTTTCTTCTTCTTCCTTTTTTTGCCTGGGGACGTCCAGTTGTTCCAGCACCATTTGCTGAAAAGACTATTGTGTCACTTTTGCTCCTTTGTCAAGATCAGTGGCCTGTACTTATTATGTGTTATATGGGTCTATTTCTGGGCTCTCTGCTCTGTTCCATTGATCTGCCTGTTCTCTCACCTGTCCCACATTGCCTCTAACACTGTCGTGAAGTCGGGAGGGTCAGTGCTCTGACTCTATTCTCACTCAACATGGAGTTGTCTGTGCTGGGTCTTTTGCTGCTTCACGTAAGCTTTAGAATCAGTTTGTTGGTATCCACAGGGAAACCCATGGGCTTTTGATGAGGACTGCATTGAATCTATAGATCGAGTTGGGAAGAACTGGCATCTTGACAATATTGAGTCTTCCTATCCATGAACATGGAATTTCTGTTTGTTTAGTCTTTCTTTGATTTCTTTCATCAAACCTTTGCAGTTTTCCTTGTATAGATAGCTCTTGTACATATTTTGTTAGACTTCTACCTAAGTATTTTGTCTTGGGGAGTGCTAATGTAAATGATACCGTTTTTAATTTCTGATTCCACATTTTTATTGATGGTATAGGGAAGCTATTGACTTCTGCACATTCACATTGTACCCTGAGACCTGGCTATCATCACCTGTTAGCTCCCACAGGGTTTTGTGGATTTTTTTTTCAAGTTTTATACATAGACAATCATGTCCTCTGAAAGCAAGACAGCTGAATTTTTCCTTTCTAATCATTGTACTTTTTTCTTTCCTTTTCTCATCTTGTTCCATTAGCTGGGACTTTCAGTGCAGTGTTAAAAGGGATAGCAAGAAGGAACATCCTGCCTTGTTCCTGACCTTAGTGGGGGAGCTTCCACTTTCTCACTGTTAAGTATGATGTTAGATGTACATTTTTCGTAGATGTTTTTAATGAAGTTGAGGAAGTTCCCTCTGCTCCTAGTTTGCTGGGAGTTTTTATCATGAATAGGTATTGGATTTTGTCAAATGTTTTTTCTACATACATTGATGTCATCATGTGATTTATCTTCTTTAGTTTGTGGATGTGATGGGTTATACTGATTGATTTTTGAATGCTGTACTAGCCTTGCACACCTGGAATAAATCCCACTTGGTCATTGTGTGTAATTCTTTTATGCATTGTTGATTTGCTAATATTTTGTAGAGGGTTTTTGCATTTATGGTCATGATCTTGAGCTGTAGTTTTATTTTCTTGTAATGTCTTTGTCTGGTTTTGCTAGCCTCACAGAATGAGTCAGGAAGCAGTCTCTCTCCTTCTGTCTTCTGGAAGATATTATAAAGAATTAATACGAATTCTTCCTTACATGTTGGCAAAATTCACCAATGAACCCACCTAGGCCCGGTGCTTTCTGTTTGGAGAAGTTATTGAGTCAACTTATTAATAGGCCTATTCAGATTGTCTATTTTTTTATGTGAGTTTTGGCAGATTGCATACTTCAAGGAATTGAATGATTTCATCTAGGTTATCAAATTTGTGGGCATAGAGTTTTTCATAATCTTTTATTATCACTTTAATGCTTATGGGTTCTACTTGTCTATTGATAAGGTGATGTTTTTCCCCTTTGGCTTCTTTCAAGATTTTTTTCTTTATCTTCGATTTTCTTAAGTTTGAACACAATGCACCTAGGTGTGGCTTTTGTTTGTTTTTGTTTTGGCATTTATTCTGCTTGGTGTACTCTGAGCTTCCTGGATCTGTGGCTTGGTAACTGACATTAATTTAGGGGAAATTCTCAGTCATTATTGCTCCAAATAGTTCTGGTGGATTGTCTTACTTCTCTGTCTTCCCATCACACATACTTGTCATCTTCTGTAGTCGTCCGCAGTCCTTGGACATTCTGTGCAGGGTTTGTTTAGGGTTTGTTTTTTGTCTCATTTCTCTTTGGTTTTCCATTCTGGAAGTTTCTCTTGACATGTCTTCTGGCTCGCTGATTGTTCTCTCAGCTGTGTCCAGCCTACCGAATGAGCCCACCAAAAGCACTCTTCATTTGTTACAATGTTTTGATCTCTAGCATTTATTTCTGATTCTTAGAATTTCCATGTGTGTTTACATGGCCCATGTGTGTTTGCATGCTGTCTACTTTATCCATTAGAGTCCTTAGCATGTTAATCACAGTTGTTTTAAATTCTGGTCTGACAATTCCAACATCTCTGCATGTCTGGTCCTGATGCTTGCTCTGTCTCTTCAAACTGTATTTTTTGTC
>VMDR010010142.1:0-31550 GCA_007922815.1 Macrotus californicus | reverse complement strand
ACTAGTGCAGAAACAATACATTGTACATATACTTTTGTGGTTTTAACCCCACTTTCAGAATTTTATTTTGGCACTTAGCTGAACACCAGACACCTTGTTTCATGTATTAACAGGGCTTCCCAAGGGCACTGCATAGGACAGGGACTGGGTGATTTGTTTATTCGGTACTTTAGCTGGAGTGCATTTGAAGTTCTCTGATATTCAGCTTTACTTGAAGATTTTGCTTTGTTTTGATGTTCATTATATTTTAATCTGCAGTTACAGGATTTCTGGGCTCTCTCCTGCATGCCTGAGGACATCTTGGTCTTTTTTTGTTGTTTGTTTGTTTTCATCGTGCTCCTGCTTGAAGGTGCAGGAATAAAGTAAGCAGGGAAGTAAAACACTGAGGGGAGGTGGATCCACTTTCTCAGAGGTGAGAGATAGCAGCGCATGCGTTCTTGTTTTGCTTTCTGGCTTCTGTTGTAAGCTCTTTGCAGATCTGACAACAGCTGGCCTTGTGTTGTTCTGTCTCATCTTTCACTAGCCTCTCCATTAGTCCAGAAATCACGCTAGGCATTCCTCAAGCCATCCTTTTCCCATGGGTTTGGGTAAAGTCCCTTAAATTTGGGATGCTTCTCTTATATACTTTGTGATGCAGCCAGTCTCTCTACCAGCACAAAGCGTGGGTGGCCTGCAACAGATAGTTCTATGCATCTTAGAATCAAATCTGCCATTGTCGATCTTCTCATTTCTGGTGGGATATTATTGGAGGAGGCCTGTGCAGCACCAACTGTCCTTTTCAGGTGCCTACATAAAGGTAGTTTGATTCGTGCTTGCTGCCAGGAATGGAGTGGGGCAGCTGCTCTGAGCCAGTGTGGCAAGAGTCAGAGGGCCCGGGCCCAAGATATCTTTTATGGTCTTCCATCTGTGGTTTCAGTTAATTGGTGGGGTGTGGGGTGGGGGAGGTGGGAGGATCATGGTACTTAAGACTCCTCATTTAGCCTCCAGGTTCTGAAACCAATGTTTTCCTAGGCAATTATTCTTTTAAATTGTTCCTTATTCCTGCATTTCCTTACGTCTTAACACAACCATCCAGTATATCTTTCTCCTTCTCCTAGATGCTATCTATGATTGATATAAATTACAATAGAACATTTGGCTAGTCTATTGATGCTGCTATGGTGATGGGATCTAAGCACCCAAGTGTCTTGTGAAGGATTGACTTTTCAGTGCTTGTAAGATGAATGTCATAAAGGGGAGAGAGGGGTAGATCTCCCAGGGCAAATATCTCTGAGTTAAATTCAAAAGTCACATTGTCAAGGCTTGGGCAATAGTTATCCTCTTTTTAGAGAAGCCTTGTTTATACCATGCAGAGCTAGGTGGATTAAGTACGTAGTCAAGAGCTCTGCAATCAGACTGTGTTGGAATTCTTGTGCCATCTCTTATTAGCTCAGTGATTTCGGGCAAGTTTCTTCACGTCTCTTGGCCCTCTCCCCACTCATCTGTAAAATGGGCATAAGAATGGTGAGGAAGAAATAAGAGAATTATTTTTTGTAGAGTATCAGGCATAATAAGTACTGAAAGTTAATTAGTATTAGCATTATTAGCCCCCAAGATCACCTACTTCTTCCAGCAGTTCGTTAACCAGAATTGTCTTCCTTTAAGTTGTGCCAGCACTCTAAGTAGCCAAAGGAACTAAAAAGCTCCTTCCAGCACTTAGAACAGTCTCCCACCTGCCCCAATCCTCTGATACTACCTGAGAGATTCTGGGGCCCTCCACTTTGTTTCCAGAGGAGCAGTGGGTCTGGGCACTTGGTTTCCCAGCTTTGTTGAATGTTATGCTGTGGTTTTTTGTCATGCTCGGGAAACTGAGGGCTGGGGTGGTTAATTGCATCCTCATTTTGTGTTCTGGGACCTCATGTGCCATTATTTCTGTGTGTCCTTCCAGTTAACTCCTCCCTGATTTTGTGGTCCCCTCCCACCCCACTTTTTAATTTAGTCTGAATTCTTGATAATGACATGAAAGATGAATGGCACTATCTCTCACAGTTCAAGCTCCTATTCCTTTTCTCCTACTATCATATGAGTTTTTTCAATGACAACACTTGTGTCAGTCTGGATATCAAAATTCTGCATTCCTCTCCATCTCTGGGTTTCTGGGTAAAATGCCACTCACTCACTCACTCACTCATTCACTGACATTATCAGAAATTTCTGTATGCTAATAATGAATCTGAAAAGGAAATAAAGAAAACTACCCATTCACAATAGCATAAAAAACAATAGAATACTTAGGAATAAATTTAACCAGGGTAGTGAAATATCCTTACAACGAACACTAGACTTAAATGAGAGAAACTGAAGAAGACAAACAAATGGAAAATTATCCAACGTTAATGGATTTGAAGCTTTAATATTATTAAAATGGCCATATTACTCAAAGCCTTCTATAGATTCAATGCATTTCCTCAAAATTCCAATGGTGTTTTTCAAAGAAATAGAACAAACAATCCTAAAGTTTGTATGGAACCACAAAACATCCTAAATAGCCAAAGAAATTCTGAGAAAGAACAAAGTTGAAGGCACCACAATTCCTGATTTCAGACTCTCTTACAAGCTATAGTAATCAAAACTTTATGGCATGGGCATAAAAACTGACCATTGCCAGCACCCCAGAAGCTTCTTTGTGGCCTTCCCAGAGACTGCCTTTCTTTTCCCTAAATGTAACCTTTGCCTTGACTTCCATCATCTTAGATTAATTTTTGCCTATTTACTTAAAAATTCATATAAATAGAGTCAATCACGATACAGCCTTTAGTGTCTGGCTTCTTTAATTCAAGTTATGTTTTTAAAGACTCATCTGTGTTGTGTGGAATGGTGTTCCTTCATTCTTATTGATGATTAGTGTTCCATTGTGGTGATTCTACAATTTATATGTGCATTCTGCTGGGTATTAGAATTTGTGTTATTTCCAGTTCTTGCTGTTGGGAATAAATCTGCTATGAACTTTCATATTCATACCTTTGGTACACATATGTGTGCATTTCTGTTGAGTGTATATTTAAAATACCACTGCTGTGCTCAACATAAACATACGTTGAACCAAACATTTGATCCAAAATGACTGTCCCTCTCATCAGTAGTGTATGAAAGGTTTGGCGTTGATAGTATATAGCTTGTTAACACTTGGTATGGTCAGAACTTTTTATTTTAGCCACTTTGGTGGCTGTAGTGGTGCCATAATGCAATTTTCAGTTTGTAGTTCCCTGAACTAGTATTGTTGAACAATGTTTTACTTGCTTGTTGGCCATTTAATATTCTGGCTTGTAAAGGGTGTTTTTAAGATTTTTCTCATTTAAAATATTACATTTCCTGTATTTAACTTATTGGTTTGTAAAAGTTGGTTTATGTATTTTGGATATGAGTCCTTTGTCAAGTATATGCATTGCAAATGATTTCTCCTACACTGTAGATTATCTTCTCACCCTCTTGCCTTTTATTAAATATTTTGATATTGTTCTTTTACAGTTGTCCCAATTTCCCCCCTTTTCCTTTCTTCTGCCCATCCCACCCCCTGCTCCCACAGTCAACCCCCACCCTGTTGTTTATGTCCATGGGTCCTTCATACATGTTCCTTGACTAGTCCCTTCCCCTTCTTTCCACCCTTATCCCCCTCTCCCTCCCCCTCCCTTCTGGTTGCTGTTAGTCTATTCCTTGTTTTCAAGCCTCTGGTTCTGTTTTGCTCATTTATTTGTTTTGCTCATTAGGTTCCTCTTATAATTTAGATCATATGATATTTGTCATTCATTTCCTGGCTTATTTCATTTAGCATAATATTTTCCAGTTGCATCTATGCTGTCATGAAAGGAAGGAGTTCCTTCTTTCTTTCTGCTATGTAGTATTCTATTGTATGAATGTACCACAGTTTTTGATCCACTTATTTACTGATGGGCACTAACGCTATTTGTAGCTCTTGGCTATTGTAAATAGTACTGCTATGAACATGGGGGTGCATAAGTTCTTTTGAATTGGTGTTTCAGGATTCTTAGGGTATATTCCCAGCAGTTGAATCATTGGGTCAAAAGGTAGTTTCATTATTAGTTTTTTGAGGAAATTCCATGCTGTTTTCTATAGTGGCTGTACCAGTCTGCATTTCCACCAACAGTGCACTAGGGTTCCCTTTTCTCCACAGCCTTGCCAGCACTTGTTTGTTGATTTATTAATGATGGCCATTCTGACCCATGTGAGGTGATATCTCATTGTGGTTTTAGTTTGCATCTCTGTGATGGCTAGTGATACTGAGCATCTTTTCATATGTCTATGGGCTCTCTGCATGTCCTCCTTGAAACTGTCTATTGAAGTCATTTGTTCATTTTTTTAACTGGATAGTTTGACTTCCTGGTATTGTGTCATATTAGTTTTTTATATATTTTGGAGATCAAACCGTTGTCCAATGTATTATCAGCAAATATGATCTCCCATACAGTTGTTTCCCTTTTCATTTTGATGATGGTTTCTTTAGCCGTGCTTTTTAATTTGATGTAGTCTTGTTTGTTTATTTTTAACTTTATTATCCCTTGCCCTAGGATGTATATTGGCAAAAATATTTCTGCATGGATATCTGAAATTTTACTGCCTATGTTTTCCTCTAGGACGTTTATGGTGTCATGACTTATAATTAAGTCTCATATACGTTGAGTTCATTCTGGTGTATGGTGTAAGTTGGTGGTATAGTTTCTTTTTTTGCATGTACCAGTCTAGTTTTCCCAATACTTTACATTGAAGAGGCGATTTTTATTCCATTGTATGCACCTGCCTGCTTTTTCAAATATTAATTGACCATAAAGACATGGGTTTATCTCTGGGCTCTCTATCCTGTTCCATTGATCTATGTGTCTGTTCTTATACCAGTATCAGACTGTTTTTACTTCAGTGGACTTGTAGTATAGTTTGATATTAGGTACTGTGATCCCTCTACTCTGCTCTTCCTTCCCAAGATTGCTGAGGCTATTTGGGGTCTTTTGGTTCCATATAAATTTTTAAAATATTTGTTCTAGATCTGCAATATATGCCATTGGTATTTTAATAGAAATTGTGTTGAATCTATAGATTGCTTTGGGTAGTGTGGACATTTTAATGATGTTAATTTTTCCAGTCTATGAACACGGTATATGGTTCCATTTATTTTTATCTTCTTCAATGTTTTTCTTCAGTGTTCTGTACTTTTTTGAGTACAGGTCTTTTACCTCCTTGGTTAAGTTTTTCCTAGGTACTTAATTTTTCTTGTTGCTATAGTAAATGGGACTTTTGTCCTAGTTTCTGTTTCTGATGTTTCATTGTTGATGTACAGAAATGCCCTTGATTTCTGAATATTGACTTTATATCCCACTATTCTGCCAAATTCATTTATTAGGTTGAGAAGTATTTTGTGGAGACTATAGGATTTTCTATGTACACTATCATGTCATCTGCAAATAATGACAGTTTTACTTCCTCCTTTCCAGTTTGGATGGCTTTTTTTTCTTTCTATTGTCTGATCACTGTGGCTGGAATTTCTGGTATTATGTTGAATATGGGTGGTAAAAGCGGACACCCTTGTCTTGTTCCTGATTTTAAGGGAAAAGCTTTTAGTTTTTGCCCATTGAGTGTGATGTTTTCTGTAGGTTTCTCATATATGGCCTTTATTATGTTGAGGAATGCTTCCTCTACTCCCACTTTGCTGAGTGTTTTTATCATAGATGGGTGCTGTACTTTATCAAATGCTTTTTCAGCATCTATTGATATGATCATGTGATTTTTGTCTTTCCTTTTGTTTATGTGATGTATTACATTTATTGATTTGTGAATATTGTACCATCCTTGCTCCCTGGGATGAATCCCACTTGGCCATGGTATGTGATGTTTTTAACATATGCTGGATCTGGACTGCCAATATTTTGTTGAGAATTTTAGTATCTATGTTCATCAGAGGTTTTGGCCTGTAGTTTTTTTTCTTTGTTGTGTCTTTACCTCATTTTTGAATTAGGATAATACTGGCCTCATAAAAAGAGTTTGGGAGTCTTCCCTCCTCTTGAATTTTTTGGAATAGTTTGAGAAGGATAGGAGTTAGTTCTTTAAATGTTTGGTAAAATTCACCTGTGAAGTCACCTGGTCCAGGGCTTTTGTGTGCCAGAAGTTTTTTGATTAGTGCTTCAGTTTCACTAGTTGTTCAGTCAGTGGTCTTTAGTGTTGTTTTCCTTTCTTTCGCTTCACAAACTATACTGCAGTGAGCAACTCATGTTTACATAACTTTGTATTTGTGCAAGTACCTGTAGGATAAGTTCCCAGTTATGGAATGCTGAGACAAAGGGCATGAGTATTTGTAATTTGTAATTTTGATAGAAATTGGCAAATTTCTTTTCTATAGGAGAGAGTAAATTTACACTCTCACCATCAACATGTGAGTTCCTGTTTCTCCACAACCCTGCCAAGAGAGTGTATCATCAAAATTATTCTATATTTGCTAATGTGATATGTGAAAAATATGTTTCTTGGTGTATTTTCAATATAGAGTTTTATTGTGAGGTTGGACATCATTTCATTTCTTAAAAATAACATTTTATTTATATTTCTCTTTCTGCCTACCCTCTGTGCATATGCTCTTTTTTCTACTGTCTGATTATTTTTTCTTATCCATTTCTAGTTCTTTACATATGAGGGAGAATATCCCTTTGCAGGATGTGTCACAGCTATTTATCCAGTTTAACATTGTATTTTAACCTTCCTTGTGGTGTTTTTGATCAGGCAGAAGTTTATGTGTGTGTTTTTTTCAGTGTGTGTGCAAAGCTGAATTTGTCAATATTTTCACCGTGACTTCTGGAGTTGGAATCTTACCCTTCTGTGAACTGCAGGTACCTCAGAATTACAAAGTAGTTGCTGAGGAAAAATTTTTTCTTTAGGGACATATTCCACCTAATAATTAGAAAACAAAAGATGGAATCTGGATATCACCTGTGCAAATCCTGGTGGATTAATGAATCTGTATACTGATAATCAATCGCTGCTAACATCACAAAAAGGGAGATGAGCATGCTTTACTTTCTCCTGAAAGGAATAGAGAAAATCTTGGCAAAATAGTAAATCTGATCAAGCCTATAGATCTAATGATCAATTTACAAGAAATACAGATGGGTATAAAGTATGAATAAAAATATCCTTTCTTCTTTAGGAAGAATTTGTACTTTGCTTAGCTCTATTTCCTTGAAAATTACTAGTTTTCCACCCATGGTTAAGTCTGAGGAGCCAAATGTTAAGCTAACTCCATCCTGGAAAGATCAGATTAATCAGTTGTTGGGTTTTCAGAACATTTTATTTTTTCCTGGTTAATAACAAGCCTAGGTCCTGTTACATTGCAGGGAAAAGCAGTATCCATTTCCAGGGACTTCTGGGAAAACATTGCCTAATGGAATTGCATGAGCCCTTATAAGCTCCTGTCTTTTCTCAAACCCTTTCCCTGCACGCCCATTAAGTCTGCAGAGCAAATCCTTATTAAACTGATAGCTATTATTCAAAACAGCTTACATTTCAGAGCAATTACTATTCCCCAGCCAACGAAATGCCCAATTAGTCTTTAATAAAAACATCACCTAGTACAAAGCCCAGCAGAGAAAGGTATTTACCAAAGCCTTTATTGCCCATTCATTTAACTTGGGTAACCTGTGTGATATCCGTACAAACTTTTTTCTTCTAAAATATGACTCGTGGGTTGACTATATAAGAATGATCTTGGCTAACTCCCTTGTTCTAAAGAGTACTAGTCCACAACTGGGAAGGAAAACGCGTTATTTCTTTTGTCCTCCCGTTATCCCTGTCAAGAACAGGAGAACTGGTCATCATTATTCTTTTAACATAGATGCGAATTGGGGCTACAATCATGCAAATGTTCTTTCCCTGTCCTAACTCCTAATGGCCTTCTCCCCACGGTGTTGGGTGTAGACAGGCAGGGATAACTGTCCTCATGTGAGCATCAGCACAGGGAGTAACTGATTGGGAAACTCCACCAGGGACACGTGTACATGACACAAACAGGATTGTATTGGGCTTCTTAAAATGTAATTATAACCAAGAGGGTTATTTTATAAACACAATATCAGAGTGGATATTCTTAAATGGATTTACTCAGTTCCTCAAATCAGCATGTCAACCATTTTGAGCTTCGTTGTGACCACCAGTTCCTCCCACCATAGAGCTGGCAGGGCCTCTTTCTTAGGAGTGTCCTGGTAAACTCTCCATGTCCTGCTTCTCTATTATTGTGTATTAATATTAATATTTGTCCTTTTCAAATTTATGTTACAGAGAACTCAGGATATTCCCTGCTTGAGGTATTCTGTGCACAGCTCTTCAGGTAAGAGAGATTTGCTCTGCTTGTTACAAATTCTAAGAAAGGCACTTTGCCCGCTGCCTGTTGGGATAACCTTGCCTCCTTCCCCTCATTTTCACTGTCTGACTTGAGCTACTGAATGGCACTGCTTTCTTGCTTTCTGGGTTGTGCTGCCCCCCCACTCCTTCCCACTGCCTTTGTGTGTATTTGCAGCCCAACAGTGTCTGTAATCCTATTGTTCATTTTGAGCTCTCTGCATGGGAGCAAGTGCTATGTTTTTGAGACTGTAGTGTGCTGTTTTGAAACAGCATAGAACTGGGAACTGAGAGAACTGAGTTCAAATTTCAGGTTTGTTTTCCACCAGACATATGACTTTGAACAATTCCGTTAATGTTTATGGTTCTCCCTTCTAAAATCTCTTAAATAGGAATATTACCAACCTTGTAGAATTTTGTGATGATTAAGTGAGATACTCTGTAATAACCCTAATGCATCCATAGTCCATGCTTAATACTGTATTTCATTGATTATGGCACCATCGATTATAAAACACACCACTATTGGTTGATAGTATTTTTGGGGAGCAAGATTTAACAATAGAAAAAGAACATGTACCGGAAGGTCCTGTGCATCCAAAAAAAGCTGGCGATTTGGAAAGGTGGACAAGAACAACAACAAGAGGACAGAGGGTTCCAAGGAAAAGCTTTACTGAGTTATGCTTGGCTCAGCCTAAACCTTCAGATAGAAGACAGCCTAAAATTTATAATTCTTTTGAACTATGTTTTGGTTTCCCATGATTTCTGGCTATATTAGATAAGACTATTTTAACTAGAAGTAAAAGAAAAAACTCAAGAGCTTTCAAGGATTACTCACAAAGTCCAAGGTGAAATCTAATGGCTTAAGACTGCTGCCCTGGTCTAGGACACCTGTGTGGGTGGCTCTTACCACCTCTGCTCCAGACACTGGGATGAAAGCTCTGTGTTCTCTCCCTCCTGCATTTATTTGCTTCTTCTTGTTCCTGTGCAGGAGAGGTAGGATTAATGTGCTGAGATTTGGGTATAGGTTTACGGGGAAAGAAACATGATAACTTCTTGGTCTTCCCTGTTTCAGGACATATGTCCATCTCTAATCTAGACAAAGGAATTCCCTGGGCACACAGGGACAGTGTGGGCTTGGAGGCAGTCCACTGAGTGTATGACTTAAGGACCCTGGAGCCTGTTTCCTGACCTTCTTCAATGCCTTTCTACCTGCAACATCTGGAGTATTTGCATGAAGAAAAAGACAGAATGTAGTGAATCAAGAAGAGTCAAATTAGGAATTTCAATGGCTGAAAGCAACAGAAACAAATTTTTTCAATTCAGAGGCATCTAGAAGATCTGAGATAAATGCATGCTGTCCCTTAGCTTTCTCTCCTTGCCCCACCTCTGCCACCTCTCCAGCAATGCTTCCGCTTATTCTACTTCCTTTAAGTATTCAAGGAAGTTTCAGGTTGTCTAAGAGAGATTCTAAGCATAACCTCTTTTCCAACCTCAGTAGAACAAATCATCTCGGGAGTTTGCTGAGAGAATCTTTGGGCTGAATATCCACCAGATTGTTTATATCCATCAAAAATGCATACAACTATTTCCATCAAACCATTTACCATGAAGCAGCCTGTGGCTTCCCTCACCCAGGGGTCCAAGGCCAAGGGAGGAGAAGAGGGTTGAGCATCAGGGCCAGTGGCTGTTCATTCTTGCCTCAAGTTAGCAGTTCTCGAAGAACTTCGTATCTCATGAAGAAAGATATCTAGTGGTTGTTGGGGTTTCATTCAAGGGAGATGGAAACAGGTAGGCACAGTGAAGAAAACAGACCAGAACACATGGGCTTGGGCCTACGCAATGGGTTTCCCACCTTGAAGGTCAGCATGACATCAGAATAAGGTCTTTGCCTTTATAAGTCCAAATTCAACTAACTATATCCTGAAGCCAGGGGAATCCAATGGGCATGAGATTCTTCCGGCAGAAATAAAATCATTTCTCTACCTTTTACTCTAAGCTCTGAAAACTCCCAGCTTGCTCACCAAACTGCTACATTTGTGTTTGCTGATGCAGAAGAATAGCACTTTCCTATAGCATACTACCAGATGGTAATTGGATTCTAATAATAGAACAAAATACAGAGAATTCCCACTGCTTGGCTGGGTTTTAACTGATGTGACAGCAGAGAGCCAGCTTATCCAAGATGTGCTTGCGTAGGGAACGAGCTTTGAGCATTTTGGCTGGTTAAGTTCTCTTAGAAACACCAGGTTTGGGGAGGAGTCACAGAGTTACTGGTTGGGGTGTCCTAGGGGCTCCTGCCTCCCCTTTCTGGGTTGACCGTAGATGATTGTCTGTTCCTTATATTCTCAGAGATCCCCAGGGGAGCTCCTGCATTTGAAGTCAGTTCCCTCCCTTCTCTGCCGTCTTCCGTGGGAGGCAGGCTTCTGGCACCAGGGCTTCAACCTCAGGAAGGAGCCAATTTCTCCTTCTGCCACCATATCCTAAGCACATGGTGACTCTCAGAAAGGCCTCTGCCAAAAAACATAAAATGCCCTGGTTGGACCCTGGATTATCCTCAGGGTCTTGACTCCAATTTTTGGAAAAATGGGAATTGTGTAACTTAGGTATAAGACTATGTGACTTGGATCACATCTCAATTTGTTTATTGCTACCTAGAGGACGGTTTCTTGGGAAAGCTTCTCAGCACAGGCCAGTCATGAGAAACTTGGACTCCCCTGAAAAAAAATAGGGCCAGCTGATGAATATAACCACTGTGTTTCAGAGCTCATTTCTGAAAATAGGCTTGTGATGGTGGCCACCCACTAGATCAGGGCCCGCCTATTGAAGAATTAGGACTGCAAAGGCACTTAAGATAATCACTGATTTCTTGATGAATATAACAGTATTAAGCACCAATATTTGCTGTAGGGGCCAAAAAACAAGCAACAAAGTCAGGGCCTGAGGTCTCTGACCTAAAGGTAACTACAACCTGAATCAGAGACTGAGCCTCAAAAATCACCAAGAACAGCCTCCTCTCTGTGTAGATGAGGAAAATAAAGATCACATAAGTAAAGTGGCTGGTTTAAAGTCATGAAATTGAGTTGTACGAGAGTCAGGTTTGACATCTAAAATACAACTCATATGAATAATTATATTCACAGTGTAAATCTAAACTATGCATGCATCTGGAATAAACTGGAGAAGGAAGAGGGGTGTGAGAGTGGGGGAGGGTCAGAACTCCAATGTCTTCATCTCTGATCTGTGGGTTAGTCACATGAGGGACTGTAGATGGCCCAGCAGATGGTTTGGAGAACTGGAATGCAGACACTCACAGAGAAGGAGAGCAAACCCTACGTATGTGGCCTTTACAATCTCTTTGCTGTGCATGTTCACTTTGGGCTGTGATCACTTTGGGCTGAAGAATGAGGGAAGGCTTCCTGGAGGTAGAAGCATTTGAACTAAACTTTGAAGGATGGCTATAATTCAGGTGAGGAGCAACAGTAGGACCAGCAGGCCTAACCTGGGCCAAGAGGTGCAGTTCTGGACGTATGTAGAAGGACTGTAGTTAGTATGAAGCTTGGCACCCTTTTAAATGTGGCTAGAGAGAGAACTTGATGCCTGCATCATTCAATAAATACATTAAAAATGCTCAAAGCATCTGGTGTCAAATATCAGTACCAAGAATGAGAAAGTCAGTTATCTGAGGCAGTGGTAGGAAGGACTCAAAAATGTTGCCCGTTACAAAGTTAAGTCTCGCCCTGAATCTGGGTGTTTGTAGGGATGTGAGTATATATGGAGATCCGTCTCTGCAGGAGATGAAAACATTTTGAAGACTGATATAATAATAGAATTTCTGTGTTGATTTTGGTGACTGAATATGAGCCGGAAGGAAATATCTGATGAAGAGCAGAGGCTGGCACTCATGGAGTTAGATGTTCTTTGGGGCTTGGGTTAGTGACTATATTACTTGGGAAGTTACATATACAGATGTTTCCTGCCTAACATGACCTAATATGAGATGCTGGCTGCCTCCCCTGAACCATCCCCAAAGATGTCACATAAACAAGTTTAATGTATTTAATAACATGGGAAAAAAAGGTGAAAAGATCTTGGGGAGGCAGAGTGTGATTGGGTCTCGTGTGTGTGTGTGTGTGTGTGTGTGTGTGTGTGTGTGTGTGTGTGTAGGAGGGGTGGGGGAAGTGAGTGTGAAGAGGGATAAAGGATCTGGTGTCAACTTTGGAAGCAGATTACAGAAAAGTTTTCTAGTTGTATCCCGCTCATTTTTACATTGCTAGGGACAGAAAATTGCTTGCCAGGCAGAAAAACAGTTTTGCTGGCCCAGTACCAGCTAGAAACTTCAGAGTAACACCAGAGAAGAACCCTGGGTGGAGTGCAGATAATAAATCAGGGCACCTAGGTGGAGAGCAGATAATAAATCAGGGCAGCCAAGGGCCTGGTTCCAGAGGCTCCCTCTTCCTCAGCCCTCCTTGGCCCATAGTGTAAGAGTTAAGAGCACGGCTTCTAAAGCCAGTGACCCAGATTTTAATCCTGTTTCTGCCACATACTGCTCTGTGACTTTGGGAAAGTTACTTGCTTCTGCTCTTGGTCACATCTATCTTTGTTTTCTCATCTCTAAAATGGACATAATAACACTGCACAGTTTTTAGGATGGTTTAAAAGATGCAATCCATACAAAAGTACTTAAAACTGAACTGGTCTATACTAAGTGCTCAAGAAATGTTAGCTGTCATTTTGAAAACTGGAGGAAGCTGCCTCGAGGGGCAGTGCTGCTTTTGGGGGAGTTTGGGAGTAAATAGGAAATGGTGCAGCCCCAAGGTATGGTCTTAACACACTATCTGTCCCCTAAAGCAGCAGGAGAGGCACAAACAAGGACATGAGCTTTTCTTCTTTCTTCCAGACACCCACTGTCAGCCAAGGCTATTGATACTCCCAGGGTAATGTGAGTCCTGGAGGGAAGGTGAGTCTACACCTGCACTCTCAGAGAAAAGCAACAAGGGGAGATTGCATACTAGAGGATGCAGGTTTAATAAACCAGACAGAATCAGATAGAAAATAAACATAGGAAATGTCCTCAATGGGATAAGGGAGGATTTTGGAATCATGAAGAAGGAACAGTCAAAGAAAATCTGACTGAAGATGCTAGAAATGAAAAACATGATGGTTAAAACAAGGAGCTCAGTGGTTCATTTGAATAATAGAATGGATACAGCCATGAAGTGAAGAAATAAAATGATTAGGCCAAGAACTCTCCCAGAAGATTTTAAGACATATTAAAATAATTGAACCTATAAAAATAAAAGTTAAGGGAGATGGGGGTTAAAAACAGAAGTTGACATCTGTAAGTCAGGAATCTCAGAAGAAGAGAATAAAAATAAGTGTAGTGAAGAAAATACTTGAAAATACCAATCAAAAATGTTTTCAGAATTAAAGGAGGATGTGGTGGATTTCTCAGTAATGTCCCCAAATTGTTTCATCTCCTGACAGTCACAGGCCTTTGGTGGCCCCCTCCACACTCGTTCTAAGCTTGGCCACCTGGCTTGTTTTAGCCAATGGGACAAGAGAAAACTGATGCAGACAGAGACTTTAAAAGTGCTGCACATCGGGACTGGCCATCTTTTGTTGCTTTTAGAAGCCTGAGCTACCGTGTGAACAAACCCAAGCTAGCCAGATGGATGATGAAAAACATGTGGCCCAGCTGACCCATTTTTCCAGCTGACCTCCAGCAGAACCATTTAGCTGATGAACAGCTAACTACAGAGGAACTACCAGCAGAACCCAGCCCAAATTACCAACCTATAAAAAGCTGATAAAAGACTATGCTTTAAGCAATTACATTTTGGTGTGTTTGTTACACAGCAATAGAAAGCTGATATAAAGTATATTAATAACTGAGACTGAAAATGCTCATAGTGGGTTAGATAGGAGAGTTTTAAACACACATATCCACATACCTGAAACAAGAACATAAAGACAAAATTCTGAAATCTTTTGGAGAAAGAAATGAAGATCATCATCAAAGGAAAATGAAGCAGATTGACATCAGAATTTAAAAAAATTTTGGATATAGCAAAATTGATAATATTTTTAAAGTAGGAAAAAAGAGAACTTCAATGCAAAATTTCCTATCTAATCATTTAAATATGAGGGTAAAATAAAGATATTCTCAGTCACTAGGCCCTAGAAGGTTTAACATACAAAACTGCGTGAGCCCTGGCTGGTGTGGCTCAGTGGATTGCGTGCGGGCTGTGAACCAAAGGGTGACTGGTTTAATACCCAGTCAGGGCACATGCCTGGGTTGCTGGCCAGGTCCCCTGTAGGGGGCATGCAAGAGGCAATCATACTTTGATGTTTCTCTCTCTCTCTTTCTCCCTCCCTTCCCCTCTCAAAAAATAAATTAAAAAAAAATCTTTTTAAAAACTGTGTGAAAATCGTTAGAAGAATTATTTCAGCAAGAAGAGAAATGAAAATCAAAGGCGGTGGATATAAGAGTGAGAAAATAAAACTAATTTTAAATTCTGTCTGAATAAGCACTAGAGAACAGAAGAAAGAATGGGGGAAGAAAGGGAAGGAGGGAGGAGCGGGTATATTCTTAACAATCCAGATGTAAAATGTTGATTAAACTTGAAGGTTCAAGCACAAAGTTTGGGCGGCAGTAATGTAATCCAGGGCAGGAAGTGAGCCGGAAACGGGTTCTAAGGAAGGTCTTTCCAATATGCCTCAACATGCTGAAAACAGCTGCACCAATTAAAAGGCAATTAAATGTGTAATAAATGGAAATGCTACAAAATTGTTCTGTAAAAAAGTCTAGATGGGAATTGCCTGAGTGGCCTAGCTGAGTGAGAAATGTGTGCCAAGATGAAGATTACTGTTTTTTTTTTTTTTAGCTGGTGTGCCCCTTTGCAACACCAATGAAGCACCTTTAAAAAATGACAACTCAGCCCTGGCCCGGTGGCTCAGTTGGTTGGAGCACCGTCCCAGACACCAAAAGGTTGTGGGTTTGATTCCTGGTCAGGACAAGTATGGGAGGCAACCGATAGATCTCTCTCTCTCTCTTTCTCCTTAAAATCAATAAACATATCCTGGATGAGAATTAAAAAGATGAAAAAGAAAAAGAAAACCCACAACTTAAAAACAGTTCTTTTCAGAGTCAGTAGAGTGGTGTGATTTCTGCAGGCCCCAGGCATGGGAGAGAAAGGAATGCAAAGCACAGGAATGGGGGTGTGGTGGGGTGTGGAAGGCAGCAGTGAGAGCAAGACTGCTTGGCATTCTGTCTTGGCCTGGAGCCTGTGAATCTGAGCATTAAATGATATGAGGAGTGGGGCAGAGGCAGCAGAACAAAAAAATGATATTTTGAACCAGTAAAATCAGCTAATCAACTAATAAGAAACTTTACAGACTGTAGTAGCTGGTATTGTCCCTTTTGGAGAAGTCCCACCCCATCTTTTGTGTCTGATTTCATCACTTCTGTTGTCTAGGAAAAAGATGCTCAGGTTAAATCCTAATATTTCAACTATTTATCGCCCAATTTTATATTACAGGTCTCTTGGGTACCAGATAGCAGAGCAAATCAGGAAGGGTTTAATCAGAGTAACAAAACCACTATTCATCATGGGATAGAGGGTTTATTATAGGAAGTAGACCTAACTTAGCCGTGGGAGAATATGGAGAGGTGAAGATCCAGGAAGAAGATGGAGAATCAGATAAAGAGTCAATATCCAGTCTGTATGAAACATTAAGTGCATCTGACCTCCAAAATGGGACTTAGCAAAGGAGAAGGTCATGGGAGGTCTGTGGGCAGCTCTGCCTCTGTGGGTCTGCCGGCAAGTGTCTGGGAGAGACCTGGAGTTGTCCTTGTCAACAGGATCAACAGGGAGAAGAGCTGGACGCAGAGGGGAGGCGAGTGAGAACAAGCTGGAGTTCACTGGCACCTCTGCAATTTTCAGTCACCGCATGTAATCTTGGCCTTCAGCAAATAACAGGTGCTGCTTCACTTCTGCCCTCCAAATCCCATACAAGTTCCTCTTTCAGCCAAGTCTCAGCCAGTACCACGTAAGGAAGGGTTTTAGCAGACAACTTAATGGAATTGGTGCAGGACAAAATACCCCCCAGGGTGAGCAGTGATGATTAGAATGATCCAGTTCAAACTGAGGGGCTAGCAGGCAGGGTGGGCGAAGTTAAGAGAAGGAAATGGGGATCCAGAACCAGGTCAAGTTACTGAAGGGGCATGCCATGGAAAAGTGGGGTGATCTGAACAAGTGCATTTCTGGGAAGATAAAACTGGCTTTATTTCACTACGGGTATGAAGCAATGCTCATTTTAAGCACTCAGTTTTGTTGACTTGAAGGAGGGCCTAATTCCTAGACATTAAAAGGGTTCTTACCTGTTAGAGTATCTTGTAACATGGCCTATGTAATCAGGACTACTCTCTGTCAAAGTATCAGGACAGGGCCAACATAACAGGTTGGCTGGAGCCACCCAAATTCAAGTGTCTCTCAATGACAGAGACATTTTCTCTATCTCAAGTTTTAGGACAATAAAAGGAGGTGCTTTCAAGGGACTTAATTACACTATGAATTAATTTTATACAAGTTGATAAGTAGATAAAGACTTGTAGATACATAAAATAAGCACTCTGAATAAAACCATGTGTTCATCAGCTACTATTTCTTTCTAACCCAAGCATTAACTACTAACTCAGGTTATTATAACAATTTAAGTATGAGTATACACTTACCCAGGAAAGGATAAGAAAACTTTTTTTGTAGAGGTTGCCTGAATCCTGCGGATAGTAGATTAGAATGACCAACCCACATGAGGGCAGGTTTATGATGACAAATTCTCACAGGAAATCTTTTGCAAAATTTCTAACCAGAATCCCTGTCAAGATAGGCCAGCTTCCTCATCTCCCTTTGCTGCTGAGATGATTTCTTTTCTTTATTGTGTCTTTTCCCCAGAGCGTAGGCCTTTGAGGGACCTGAATTTGTGTGGGGCCTACCACTCCTTTCTTTGCCTGTGCCTGAGTCTTTGTCTCCTCGTCCAGCACTGTCATTAAAACCCAAGCATCTCAATTCCTGAAGCGGGGGTACTCGTTCCTATTTCAGCTCACATCTCTGCTTGCAGTGCCCTCTTGGAATTTCCCTGCTTTCCTGGAAATTCAACCATGCATTTAAAAAATACTTGCTATAGTTTAGGCTGTATTTCTGGGGGCTTGCATGAGTTGTTCAGTGGTTTTTAGAATTCCAGATTTCTAGAGAATGAAGTTGCCAAGGTGATCACTGAAATTTCTTCCAGCCAACGCAGCGGCACTGTCCTCCTGGAATTCTAAATCCTATCCAGAATCTGGGATAAACAGTTCCTGGGCAGGAGAGGATTCCTCCTGTCTGGTCTGCTTGGGATGTGGGGAAAGGGGTGGTCTTACCCCATTATCTTACACACATTCATTGTCAAGTGTTCTTGAAATAGTGAAAGATTCTTGAGCTTTCGGTCTTGGAGTTTATTGCTAGTGAGAATCCTAATCATTACCAATCTCTTTGAAGGCAGAGGACCAACTACCTCTTGGATGAGATGTCTTAGTGCTCATTTGTGGTTTTGGAGCTCCAAATTAATGATCTGTTGAGTAATGGAGATAAGCTCCTGGGAATTCCTAGATCTAGCAAGCCATCTGCTCTTCTTGCCAGGTGCATGGAAGATAATTCAGGCCCACAAGTCAATGTGCATTTTTAGGTTAATAACCAGAAAATAAACTTTTTTTCATTCATAGCTGGACACATGGAAATGGAGGCTTGAATTGCTGTTTCCTTAAATTTATTCAGATACTTCTTCTATGAAAGTAATAAGCATCTCTTATCTGAGAAAGGGTATAGAAGTAGAAACAAAATTTATTCATTCAATAAATATTTATTGTGTATCTTTGCCTGTATCAGGCATGAAAAGGAAAGACCTGGTAAAACAGAAGATCAAAGGAGACTGGCAGATAAAGGGCTGCTCTGGACCTGTTTGCTAATTGGAGTAATGGGGTTCAAATCAGGGACTGAGTGCCCCCAGTGAACGCACTCTTGCACGTGTGCATTACTGAACGCACTCTTGCACCTGTGCATTACTGAATATTTGAGGCAGGTGAGTGGGGTTGTGGAGAGAGGGAAAATGTGTTTACCAGAAGAATATCCTATTGAAAACCGGATGCAACGGTCAAAAGTACCTGAAATCAGATGACGTGTGAAAGAGAAGTCATAATTCTATTCATTCTAGGGCAGCATCAGTACACCAAGTCTTCATGAGATGGCAAATAAATACAAAGATTATGAGTACTGATATGTACTTTAAGTTATGTGTAACTCTATTTCTTTTATCGTTTTACTTTCCTTTACAATCCACTTGATTGGTGGGTAAGTGTAGGCTTCTTAGTTTCCCTCAGGCTCTGACAGTAGCGTGTTTCTCCTTCCATCCCAACGCCAGACTCCATTCTCTTTCTTAACTCCATCACCTTCACTTCCACTGGTGTTCAACCAATGGTAGTTACTATCACAACATTTTTTAAGGACAGCCCTTTCATACTGAAACTTTCTACAACACTATGTTCTCTCTTCTGAGAAAGGTGTACTTGTGAGTAAATGCAGCAAGAGATTAAGCAAAGTGGGTAGAGTATAGTCTTCATGGGGCCAGAGACAGTATCTATTTTGTTCATTACTGTATCTCCAGGACTTTTTTTCCAGTGTCTTGAAAGTAGTGGGCGCTCAATAAATAGTTGTTGACCAAATGAATAAATGGGTGAGCGAGTGGCTGAGGAAAGGAGAAGAGCTGTAGGAAAGTCCATTACAGAGAAGTTCATGGGAGGCCCTGCCAGGTGTAACGTCTCCACCCAAGAGGGATCTTTAGAGATAAACAGCTTTCATAGGCCATTTGGATGGATATGGATCTGCTGGCTCCTAAAGACCAATGAAGTTCTTTCAGGTTCCTGACACCTGAAAACAGATGGACATAGAACCACGATCATCAAGAAAAACAGGGAGGTAATGCTGGCAAGCAGTTACAAAGAAAGCATGAGGAAGAATATCCACACACCCTCCTTCTGCAATGTCAGCAGCCTCCCCAGTGGTCTTGGCAGCAGCAACACCACCACCAGGCAGATGGATTGAAAGTTCACGTGCTGCATCGTCCTGCTGCAGCCTGCAGAAAGGAAAAGTGACTGGCCCTGCAGTCTACTTCTGGAAGTTCGGAGAGCCCTTCTGTGATTCTACTTGACATGGACCACAAACTCACAACTGATAGCTGTATCTGCATTTCCCCGTTCCCCTTTGAGAGATATTGCCGACCTTCCTTTCTGAGATCCTAATTAAATAATAAGTTGGTTGTGGACAAAATTAATAACCAATAAATAAATATAATTTCTATAAACAAAAAACTATATAAATAAAACAAACATCAAAAGAGGCAAAAATATAACTACATATAGTTTTGTATCCACACAAACTGAAGTACTTTCCAAGAGCAGAGGTGGGAGAAAGGGGTGGCCTGGGGAGAGGGGGATGGGGAGGAAAGAAGGGACTCTGATAGAATAGCAGTTAGGAAACCCAGCAATGACTAAAACTTGCCTAGTCATAAAATTCCTTTAAGCTGGGTTCTTCAAAATATCCCCATTAATTAAGATAAAGCACCCACAGATGTTCAACCAGTTTAGGCAGTTGAATTAGCAGAACATCTAAATGTCCCCATTATGGAAAGAGATACTCTCTCACTCAGAAGCAATAATGTGCTGTTTGCCATTGACTGATTCTGTTGGGAGCGAGAGCGGGGAACTTCAGTCATTTTTTGTCCTCTGTGATGTTACTGCAATGGTGAAGTTAAAAGTCAAAATGGCTGAGGTAATTTTAGTGCTGACTTCCTATAAATTCTCACTCCCACCAATTCCCCACCTCACTGCAATCTGACTTATCTCCCCCAGATCCTTCACTAAACAATGTTAAGATACACTAAACTCTTTTAAGACTACCATGACCCTAACTTTTACCAAATACAGAAAAAACACACTTTTATTTTTGAATGTCTCAGCAAAATTTGACAATACTCATTTAAACTCTTCCTCTCTTGGCGTTCTCAAACCACTTTTCTTGATACCTAAAATCATGTCTAGGTCTTCTTTAAGAGGATCCTCTTCCTTTGCTGACCCTTCAAGGCTGCTGCTCCCTGCTGCCATCCTTGGCCTTCTCGCTGTGCCCAGGTGATCTCCTCCACGCTCATGGAGTCAACCACCATCTCTAGGTCTGGCTGCTCCCCCCACCTTTATCATCATAAACCCAACTGTCCTATGGGCATTTCCAACTCAAATTGAAGATGTCTAAAAACACACTATCATCTTCCTTAGCTGGTTCTCATTCCAGCGCCCACCCTTCCACCTTCTGCAGGGCCGACACTAGTGTTAGCTACCTGCTCGGAGACCAGTGCCGGTCGCCAGTCTTGGACCTCAGGCCAGGGAATATATGAATGTCAGCACGGGCCAGGGATTTTCTGGGGTGGCCCCAATTTAATTTTTTAATCCAGATGATTAATTAAGCTATTTAATACAATGAACACTCATGCTTTTGTAGCATATAAACAAATTCCTAAACTACAAAAAGAAATTCTTTCTTAGACCATGGGACCCAATTTGGGTTTGGAAAATTATTATTCTGTATACACAGTAAATCAAAGTACAATATAAGTTGACATTGTGATTTATATAACTGCTCTTTATGCTCTTGATTAGTGTGAATCTATTCCCTGGATACCTGTACAAAGAAATTTAGTTGCTAACTTTTCAATTCTGATGCTTTGACTTTTTAGAGTGCTCAGCAATGTGAAGTCACTTCCTAAAGCCTAGCTTAAGATGATAATATACAGTGACAATTTATTGAGGTCCTAGTGTGGGTCAGGCTCTGTTGTGGCCCCTTTGCAGTTATTATTTTAATTCTATAATGACTCTATCAAATACCTTATCCCTTTCATACAGATGATGAAACTAATACTTAAGCCAGGGGTGTGTTGGAGTCAGCTTATATGGGCTCTGAGGACCAGTGGTATAAATATCTTTCTAACCTTGTATTCAGTGATGTCACATTGGTAGCTTAAAATCATCCATGGTGGGAGTATTTACACCACAGAAGTTGGCACATGTGACAAATCAAAACCTTATTTATTTATTGTAAAAGTGTGTTATTAAAAATTTACCAGTACACCACAGTTCACGGCTAACAACCAGCCGAGCCACAATTCAAACTCTGACCTGTCAGTCTCCAAACTCTTGCTCTGTCTCCCAGTATAAGAAGTCACCAGCTGAGCCCTGACTGGTGTGACTCAGTGGATTGGGCATTGTCCTGCAAACTGAAAGGTCACTAGTTTGATTCCCAGTCAGGGCATATGCCTGGGTTGTGGGCCAGGTGCCCCGCTGGGAGCATGCTAGGGATAGCTGATCAATGTTCTCCTTCTCTTACCCTCTAAAAATAAATAAATAAAATCTTAAAAAGAAAAAGTCACTGGCTGAGGTCAGTATCCAGTGTTCCCTAAAGCTCTGATGCTCTCTTTCTAGAAGACGTCCCCCTTCCCTAACTAAATTCTGCTAACTCAAAATAGGAAGCGAAGTTCAGCCAGGGGCTATCCCAAATTCTCTTTATTCTGTTTCAACTCCTGCCAGAAAGGAAAGTCAAATAACCAAACTGTTAGAGAAAAACCAAAGAGACAGAGACAACTCGGCTCCTGTTTGTTCAGTATCCGTGAATAAGTGCAAACAAAGGAGGAACTGAATACACCATTAGTTCTCAAATGCTTTGAGGAGCCCCACTGGAGAGCTCTTCACTTGGCAGTGAGACGAAGGACCCCATGGCAGCCTTAATCAACACCATCTAATTAAGGTGATGGAGTTTAATCTCTGGGCCAAGTGTCCATCTGCTTCCCATTTCCAATCATTTAGCACACATTAGAAGTGAACACAGCATAAACTCAGAGCAACCTCAGCAACGCATTACATTTGCAAGATAGGAGTAAGACAAGAATCAAACTTCTAAGAAGATAACAGAATGGGCCAGATGCCCTGCTAAAATCTGGCATGGACATGGAGCTTGATATTGAGAAACTGACCTTTAATAAATAATTCCGTTTTTAATGACATTGAACTCTCCTCCGGCTAAGACAATACAGCAATCCCAAGGCGATATTTAATAGCCTTGTACATTCATTTTCTAAAGTATTTTACAGTCCTTTGCTTTGTATGTTAGTTCCATCTTTGGTTTTAAATGGCTAATTCTTTGAAGATGGAGATCGTATCTATTCAGTCCTTATAATAACAAGTTGTGTGCTTTTTGTACAATAAATAAGTTCTAACTGTGAGTCACCTGTGCTTTGCTCTTTCTTACTTTGTTTAAAGTGAGTGAGTGGGGGTGGTAAGAGTGGGGCTGGCAGTAGCATAGGGCAATGTTCTCCTCACACTCAGCACAGAAACCACCGTCTGGGACTCTTTCTCGGTCAATAAAGTTTGTGTGCAATTGCCTGCTCAGGAACAACCAGGCCAAAATGCAAGTCTTGAAAGAAAGCAGAGGAAGCCTCTCTTTCCAACAAACCTGGGAAGCGTGGTCCAGGGGAAGCACTTGGCCTTTGAGGACTAGCAATAACACGTTAAACATTAATGACAGCACAATGAAGATGTTGGCGGGACCAGATTCCAACCTGGAGGTTCTGGAGAAGAGCCTGCTAATCACTCATGTTGTTGGCAGGATCCAGTGCCTTGCAGCTGTAGGCCTGAGGTCTCCATTTCCTTACTGCTGTCAATCTCTGCTTCTCACAGGTACCCTCCCTCTTCAAAGCAGCATTGGGTCATTGAGTCCTCGTGCTTCATTCTCTTTGACTTGCCTTTCTGCTACCAGCTGGAGAAAACTCTGCTTTTAAAGGGCTCAGGTGGCTGGATTAGGCCCACCCTTTCTGATTAGTAATCTTAATCACACCTGCAGGATCCCTTTGCTGTATAACAGAGCGTAATTGCATGCATGGTATCTCATCGGAGTCACAGGTTCCCCCCACATGCACGGTGGGAGATTATACAAGGCCGAGGGTCACTGGGGTCATTCTTAGAATTCTGCCTCCCACAGGCAGGTCATGGGTGGGATTGCTCACCCAAGCAACTTAGAAGAGGTGAGAGGTGTGACTTCAGACATGTCCCAAGTGATGGGCTGAAGCATGGTCAGTGATCTGAGCCCAAGAAAAGTCAAGGCAACAGTAGGGCCAAACTTGGAGACAACAGCTGGACTTTTTCTGTGGTGTATTTGTGGGTGGGAGAGGCAGTGTGAGAAAGGAGAGCAGTGGGAGGGAGAGGCACTGCAAGGGGAAGGTGGTGGGGAGTTACCTGGTGCCTCCAGGCTCCTTGAACAGACAGCCCAAAGGGTCTACAAAGAATACTTCCTTTCTTGGGGCAACCAGAGCTCCAGTAGTTACCCTTCTAGTCCACATATTCAAGAGCATCCCCATACTCTGCAGTCTGGCTTTCAAAGCCTTCCCTTTACAGGTTCCCACTTATATCTCAGCCATTTTTCTCACAAATCCTTCTAATGTATCTTCTGCTGGAGTTGTAGTAGAACTGGTATATAATTGGCCTGACAGCAGTCAGTGTTTCCCTAAAGAATCACTGGTGATGCTGTTACCGTGGTGAATTTACAGTGATCTGGGATCTATCTCCAGTCTTTAGGCTCACAAACTTGATTTTGCCAGCACTTCAAATACAGGCCACACCCGGGATAGTGCCCAAATAGACACTAATAATATTTGCTGCCTATGTTTCCCTTGCTGCATGTGCCGACCTTAGCCCTCTACTGGTTAACCTCTGTTGTTATGCCTGGAGTTTCCAGAGTCTCAACATTGGCGTAAGAGGTACTCCTTCCTGAGCCCCTGTGAATGCTCCCCTTTTCCAACAACTGTAGCAGACCAACTACTAGTTAGTAGGGCTCAGTACAAAACGAAAGTGACGGCTCTTGTTAAAAAATGATTTGAGAATTTCAAGACGGTGACAGCAGAGTGCTGAAATGAGTGTGGGGTCCTGTGTCACTGCACAGCTCAATGCTCGATAAGCTGCCTTCAGTTGTAGGGCCTCCCCCTTCTTCCCACCCTTACTCCTGTTCCTGTCCATATGGAAGTCCTTCAAAACTGCTTTTGAATGACCAGCTAGGGTCTCAGATAGGTACTGAAATTATAATATATGGAGCTCTTGAAAGTTCTCTAAATCCAGAAACATTGCATTGAGAGGAAGTCTTTGGCATAACGCCCGCTATAGAAATGATAACAAACATATCTAGTACTTTACATAGAAAATGGCAACTTGATAAAGGAAAAATCATCCAGACTTTGAATATTGATAAGCAAGATCATGGAAGCAGCAAATAGTATAGAAGGAGAGAGATTGCTTTTTGGACCTGCAATTGTCGTCTTGGGAAAGAGAAGGGAGGGATCAAAAAGGAAGAAAGAAAGAAAAATAAAAAAAAGAATTCCTACTTAGCAAAAAGCAAGGCTTTTAAATTTTGGAGGCCTGCTTTTTCCAGGGGTGCCAAAGGCTTTCTCACAAGCACCCTGGAGTAGGGTTGGCACAGTGGGTCTGGGGTGGAGGAGCTGGGCAGGGGTGGGATGGGGAAGTGTCTTTAAAACAACAGTCACCTAATGAACTTGGACAATTAGCAAGGCTGCACTGCCAGTTGCATCCTGGCCCAAGGCGCAGTGAGAATTATGAAATGGCTGCTGGCAGATGAATGGGGATTGCCGCCGCCATCTGTCTTCCAAATGATCCTGTAGGTACAGCTATTATTTCAGTCAGACACTGGCAGGCAGGCAATTGTTCACAACCTCTGTAAAGAATAGGGGCTGTCAAGGCTTTGGTGAATGCTACAGCTTCCCACAGACCCGTTTTCAGCTTGTCTGAGTCACTAAAACGTGGAGGGGACACAGGGCCTGTGACTGACCCAGACTTTTAGTGTCTTTTCCCCTGACCTCGGCCACTCTACCCCTCTCTCTGTATTTTCCTCCTTGTCACACCCCTCACCCCAGGCTTCTTCTTCTCACCCCTTTCTCCTCCTTTTAGTTTTTTCACTTCTTCTCACAAAACTACACAAATATCTTGGGAGGAAATTTACTGTTGCCTCAGGAGGGTTGGCGTGTTGAGGTAGAATGTGCAAGGAGACAAAATTAAAACCACTGCCGCTCAACAAAAGGTCAGCTCTGGAATCCTGGTGGATTCTCCCAGGGAAGGAGAGATACAAAGGGGAGTTAAAAATGCAGAGAAGAAATGCCAAAAAAAAGACACACACCGTTCAATACTGTGTGAATTCTGGCTAATACATTGGCCAGAAGATAAGAAAAACCAGCTAGAAGACATGGAATCTCGTCAACATCCCCCAGAAGTAGGTGTGAACTTGAGCCCACAAAATAGCTTCCCTTTGATGAATGTACTCATTTGTCAGCAGTTTACCTTTCATCCTTTCAATACCAATTTGAGTGACATGATTCGGCCCACACCTGGTTTGACGTGACGGATGGATTTGAAGCTCCACATAGAGCACTCACCTCTGCATGGCAAAGCACCTCCTGGCACAGACTCAGAGCTGAGTAGGGAGAGCCTCACTACCTCACCTCCCATTCGGAGCAGGGAATGGCTTTGAAAGGATAGCGCCTTGAGAATCAAGTTCAAATGTGGAATCAAACGATTGCTCTTGAAGCCTGGTAAATATGGCAAGAAAACTACAACTCGCTGTCTCTCTCCACCCTGACTTTGCTTATATTCTTCCTCTTCAACTCTTCCTCCCCTTTCCTTCCCCATCTCTCCTCCCCTCCCACCATCCTGCTCTGCAGAAATGCTTAAGACAAAACAAAATAAAGAATCCTCTCCTCAGTTGCTTCTGAAGCAGATGTCATACAGTAAAATCACTGTATCTCATTAGACAATGTAATTTAAGTTTCCTCACTTCAACTTTGCCAAGAAGAGAATCTGAGTACTGTATGTCAAGTATTATTGAAATGTCTGTTTTACTCACAATCAGCCGAAAGTGTTCTCTACTAAGATTTTGGTGGCATAAGAACTTGGGGATCATTTTTCATTCTGCATTGAGATTCGAGCTCAAAGCTATGTCTAACAAGGTATGGTGTGTCCAGTGGCTTCCTGTCTAATGCCCTATCATCTGAGTGACCATGAGGTTTATCATGAAGCTGGGCACCTCGTGGAATGAAAGGATGAAGGTTCCTGTTCATGATTACAGCAGGACAACAGATACAAACCTGGACTGTCCTGGACAAGCCTGGATGCACAGTGCCCCTGCTCATCATGGGAAGGCTGAACAAGAGGAGGATTATTTTATGGTTAGCAAGGGTAATTATCTCCTCTGAGTGCCCAAAGCCCTAGCTGAGCTTGTAATCCACTTGGAATTCAGTATATTCTACCTTAACATTTTATTTCTCTTTATATGGATTTGTCTTGGAGGTTGGGGTCTGAATTGCTATTTCTATACCCCAGAAGAGATCTCAATATGCGTGTTAATGACAACCAAGTTTGACCTGAGAGGAGCTCTTGGTTCTCTCTGGTTTCAGAGGGTCATGCCCATGCTCATCCCCTTGTGGGAGATCCCTCCTGAGAGTTTAGACATCACCTTGGGGGGTTAAGGACTGGGTTAATGTCCTATTGCTTCTGTAACACGTTACCACAGATTTAGTGGCTTAAACCAACACAGATTTGTTATTTTACAGTTCTGAAAATTAGAAGTCCTCTAATCAAGGTTTTGGTAAGGATGTGTTCCTTCTGGAAGCTCTAGAGCAGAATCTGTTTCCTTATCTTTTCTAGCTTCTAGAGGCTGCCTGCTTCCCTTGATTTGGGTCCCTTCTTCCACCTTCAAAGCCAGTAGTTGAGCATTTTTCAACTTCTGTTTCTGCATTCATCATCATATTGCTTTTTTCAGACTCTAACCCACTTGTCTCTTTGATTACATTGGACTCACCCAATTACCCAGGATAATCTTCTTATTTCAGTATACTTAATCACACCTGCAAATCCCTTTTGCCATGAAAGGTAACATATTCACAGGTTCTAGGGACTGGGACATGCTCACCTTTGGGGGGCATTATTTAGCCTACCACAAAGACCTTCTCAAGCCAGACTCTGAGGTTGTTTCAATAGGTACTTTGTTATCCAAATGTCACAGCCATCATTAATACTCCTCATAGGTCTGTCTTCAGTCGCCTGAACAGAGGACATACATTCCTTGTTGGGTAGCTGGGGGAGTGAACTCCAGTGCATGGGGTAGGCTACAGAAGTGCCTTTGACTTGGTCAAAGAAGCGAAGAGAAATTCTTTCCCAGGGGGCTTAGACATTCACCTGCTGGTGCTGAGTACATACACTCAAGGTCTCTTCCAGCTCTTGGTTTGCACACCTTGGTGCATTTACATGCATGATTAACATACATACTTCTCCTGAGAAGGGTCTAGGAGGAAACCTTCAGAAAACATAGAGATACTTGGAATGTAAGAGTTCATCACCAGCACGCTCTCCCCAGGCCTAAGCCTCCTTAGGAAGGAGCAGGTCTGCTCCTCCTACTCTCTGCCCCACCCTGGCCCCCCACTCCACCTGACTTGACAGGAAGTACCAGCTGTACTGCTGGCATCTGTATTTCAGAGTAAAAAGAGTTACCACACTCCCCCCAACCACTACCACAGAGTTTCACTGGTCAAGACTGTTGATGTCGCCTCTGTCTTAGGCTCTCATTCTTGCCTGCTCTTCCAGGGAGGTCATGCACTCACTTTCTTTGTTCTTCATGACCAGTTAGGGGCTTATTATAGTCTTTGTACAACATGCGATGGCAGAGCTCACAGGTGCCTACAGTTTCAATAGTCTTTCAGCTATGCTGTATTGTGGAAAGACCTCAGCTGTCTCACAGCTAAACATACATACCACAGCCACCACAATAAAGTTAACATCCTGTTGTATGCCTACAGTATGCAAATCACCATGCAAAGTACTTTATATGTAAGATTTCATTTAATATTTAAAACAGCCCTGTGAGAGGAATATTACATTAGAAAATATGCATACACATGCATATGTGCGTAAAGGCCTATACGGACTTCTTGGCAGAGTTTCAGTCGCAGAAAAAAGTATTCAAAGATTAAATAAATAGACTAAAAATAATTTTTCTTTTTCTTTAAAGAAAAAAATACTTCAGGTTGGTCTTTCTTGAATGAGGAGGACATGATAAAACATTACAGTAACATGTAAATACAACATGCTCTGAATTGAACATTGGTGTGCCTCCACCTTTACTGAATCCATGTGTTGACACCTAATCCCCAAGGTGATGGTATTTGGGGGTGGGGCCTTCAGGAAGTAATTAATATTAGATTAGGTCCCAAGGGTCAGGCCCTCATGATGGAATTAATAGCCTTATAAAAAGAGGAAGAGACAGGTGAGCTCTTTCTTCTTCTGCCATGTAAGGATATAGCAAGAAGGTAGTCTTCTACAAGCCAGGAAGAGGATCATCATCAAGAAGCAAACCTGCACCAGCACTTGTTATGGCAGCTCGAGCTGTCTGTGACAATGTATTATTCAATGCATGAACACATTTTTTGAGTGTTTACTAATATGTGCTGTTAGATATGCAGACATAACTGAGATTCAGTCTCAGTGTTCTGGGAGTTCCCTGTCTAGCAAGAAAGGCACATCATATCTATAATATACAGCAGAATGTGTCAGAGTATCCAAAAAAAAAAAACAACAACAACAAAAAAAACAACGGGCATGCATTGGAAGAAGTGGTTAGTTACTTCAGCCTGGCAAAAGATTGGGGGAAATTTTGGGGAAAAGATATTGAATAAGGCCCTGAAAATAGACGGGATTTAAAGGGATCTGTGGGGGATAGCAACCCAGGTGCAGCATCCAGTGTGGCCAAGGCATGGAGGTTAGAAACACAATGGCCTCATGTACTGGACTCATAGTTGACCTATTGCATGTGAAAGTGAGGAGAAGAATGGAAAAATGGCTGGAGTTAGATCCCATAGGACCTTGATTGCCAGATTGTGGAATTCAGATTTTATTTTGCAGATAATGAGTATGCCCTAGAGAGTTTTGAGCAGAAAAGTGACATAAATGAGGGCTTGGAAAATAGTAGTCAATGGACAGATGTTACCTATTGATGTGTTTTGTTTGGTTCAAATGGTATGTTTTACATTTAAACAAAATCTAGACAACAGGGATTTCTGGCCAAGATGGAAGCATAGGTAGACGTACTGTGCCTCCTTGCACAACCAAAAGGACAACAACAAATTTAAAAACAAAAAACAACCAGAACTGACAGAAAATGGAACTGTATGGAAGTCCGACAACTAAGGAGTTAAAGAAGAAACACTCACCCAGACCAGTAGGAGAGGTGGAGATGGGCAGAAGGGTGGAGAGGACTCGCGACAAGGTGGCGGCTGGTGGACTGGGCGGTTCCACATCCATGTGCAGAAAAACCGGGAGGAACAACTGGGGAGTGAGACAGATCATGCAACCCAGGGCTCCAGCTCTGGGAAGTAAAGCCCCAAACTTCTGATTGAAAACACCTGTGGGGGTTGAGGCAGCAGCGGGAGAAATTCCCAGCCTCACAGGACAGCTCGTTGCAGAGACCCACAGGGTCCTAGAATGTACACAAGCCCACCCACCTGGGAATCAGCACCAGAAGGGCCCAATTTGACTGTGGGGAGATGGGGAAGTGACTGAAAACCAGCAGAGAGAGGAGCAAACAGCATTGTTCCCTCTCAGACCCTCCCCCACATACAGCGTCAAAACGCAGTCACGTGGGTTGCCCTGCCCTGGTGAACACCTAAGGCTCCGCCCCTTACTACGTAACAGGTGTGCCAAGCCAAAAAAAAAAAAATGGCCCAAATGAAAGAACAGATCAAAGCTCCAGAAAAAATACAACTAAGCGATGAAGAGATAGCCACCCTATCAGATGTACAGTTCAAAACACTGGTAATCAGGATGCTCACAGAATTGGTTGAATATGGACACAAATTAGATGAACAAATGAAGGCTATGCTAAGTGAAATGAAGGAAAATGTACAGGGAACCAACAGTGATGGGAAGAAAACTGGGACTCAAATCAACGGTGTGGACCAGAAGGAAGAAAGAAACATTCAACCAGAACAGAATGAAGAAACAAGAATTCAAAAAATTGAGGAGAGGCTTAGGAACCTCCAGGATGTCTTTAAATGTTCCAACATCTGAATCATAGGGGTGCCAGAAGGAGAAGAGGAAGAGAAAGAAATTGAAAACTTATTTGAACAAATAATGAAGGAGAACTTCCCTACTTTGGCAAAGGAAATAGACTTCCAGGGAGTCCAGGAAGCTCAGAGAGTCCCAAAGAAGTTAGACCCAAGGAGGAACACACCAAGGCACATCATAATTACATTACTCAAGATGAAAGGTAACGAGAGAATCTTAAAACTAGCAAGAGAAAGGGAGATAGTAACCTACAAAGGAGTTCCCATAGGACTGTCAGCTCATTTCTCAAAAGAAACCTTGTAGGCAAGAAGAGGCTGGCAAGAAGTATTCCAAGTCATGAAAGCCAAGGACCTACATCCAAGATTACTCTATCCAGCAAAGCTATTGTTTAGAATGGAAGGGCAGATAAAGTGCTTCCCAGATAAGGTCCAGTTAAAGGAGTTCATCATCACCAAGCCCTTATTATATGAAATGTTAAAGGGACTTATCTAAGAAAAAGAAGATAAAAAATAGGAACAGTAAAATGACAACAAAGTCATAGTTATTAACAACTGAACCTAAAACAAAAACAAAAACAAACTAAGCAAACAACTAGAACAGGAACAGAATCACAGAAATGGAGATCACATGGAGGGTTATCATCAGGGGAGTGGGCGGTGGGGAGAGGGGGAAAACGTACAGGGAATAAGTAGCATAAATAGTAGGTAGAAGTGAGATTTGATACTTTGGCTTCCGGCCAAGATGGAGGCATAGGTAGACACCCTGTGCCTCCTCGCACAACCAAAAGACGGACAACAACAAATTTTAAAAGAAAAAACAACCAGAACTGACAGAAAATTGAACCGTATGGAAGTCCGACAACCAAGAAACTAAGAAACATACATCCAGACCGGTAGGAGGGGCGGAGAGGACTCGCGTGGCGGGGCGG